>SCDY01000111.1:0-212368 GCA_004143825.1 Drosophila micromelanica | reverse complement strand
TACATGCTACAGTTTCCTAATTTAAATCACTTCTTATGAAAATAAATGAAACTAGTTGCACCAAATAACTTGTCAAGAAATTCAAAATAAAAACCATTAATGATAACGCAATCGCAATTGCAAGTCGCAATCTTCTTCTTACTGATGGTATCATACTAACCGCTTCAATTTGGTACAGGGTATATATGAACTCTCGTTAGACCAATCCTGCAGAGCACTCGGAAGTGTTTAAGTGCACTTGAGTGGATTTTAATGAACTTCCAAATCGGATTGTTTCTTGTCGCCTTAACCAAGGCTATTGTGCGTGTGTGTGTGGGTGTGTTGTGTGTAAGAACCCCTTTATACCTTCACCATAGAAATGCAGACGCACACAAGTACTAAATGTCCGTTATCTATTGGGGGGTGTTCGTCTTAATGAGCTTTGACTGTCAAATGGAAATGCTTACTGAACACGAATTTTTGCTACTTGCATCATCTTTTGATCCAGTGAAACAGAAATGTTGTATTTTAATCTAAAATTACCAACGGTACTTTTTTAATTTGTTAAAGAGCCCTAAAATATATAATTATAATTCTAACTTACTCCTACTTATAACTTTGGCATCTCTCCACTTTTTTGAAGAGTTTAATACACCAAGTTCAATACTTTAATCCGAAAAGTGTGCTTGTAAACTTTAGATTTATGTACCAGTTGGTCTTACCTAACCAGAACATGATGGCAGTATTACCATTTCAAGCGCCATTTACCAGACCAGAACACGGACACATCTCTGAACTGGTCCAGTAATTACGCACCAAGTACACACACCATTTGCTGCAGCATGTTTGGAGCGCTGATGCGTGGAGCTAAAGCCCGCCACAAGGCAGTAATAAAGTGGAAGAGAGAGAGGGAGAGGGAGAGTTGGAGCTTGTTTCTGGTTCTATTATGCAATGCTTATTGAGTTCTTATGCAAATAACAACAACAACAGCTTTATACAAATACAAACAAGAGGAAAGTTCCAATAACAGCAAAGCGCACAAGTTAAACCACAAGTCGAACATAAGTGGGGGGCAATGGTATTGCCTGTAAATAGGCCAGGATTTCTTGTTACAAATGCGCCATTCAATATGAGCACCACGAGCCACCCAATGGCCTACTTCATTAATATTTATACAAAGCGCGTTTTTTCTACTTTCCATTTTCATTCTCTACTTCTTCAGCTGCCTTCCCAACGAGCCTTTGAATTTCGAACAACAGAAAAACAAAACGGTTTTGGTTTTATAACAAGTATGGGTTTCTTCTTCTTTGTAAATGAACTATAAATAGAAGGAAACATGTCTGTTGTGTTATTTGCTCTGGTTACGCATTGCTGAGTTTGTGATATACCCTAAACTTTCTTAAAAATATAAATTATTTTATAAATATTGCCTCCTTCAAACATAATCTGGCACAAATTAAGGATACCCCAACAACTTATTGAAGAATAACAAGGTATACAGTATTAATAACAAAATGCGTAAAAAAGCATGGTTTAAATGTACTTTGCTGTAACTCTAGCATATATTTTTATGCAGCTGAATTATTTTATTGAAGCAATTTTGAAGTTTGCAGCTTGAAAAAGCTTTTAATTAATATTTATTTTGCATTTGATATATTTACAGATTAGCAAAGCGGAAAGTGGAAAATGCCAGCTGTCATAACCAAATGCAAATAAATTACAACATTTTAAGGTAAGTCGACAAAATCAACTTATAAAATTAATTCCATAAACTAAAAACAAAATAATTCAAGTTGACTACATTCTCATTCGCTTTGTGAATGGGGATTATTGTCGTTTCCCTCGCCGAAAATCCAAAATGTAATTAAAGGAGCTTCAAAGTAAGTCGACATTTCACAAATGCGTCTGTATTTGAAAGAGTGTCAATTCTATTTGCTGCTTCCTCCTCTGCATTTTGCGGCCATGTTTGTCTACACATATCGAACAAATAAATAATCTGGCAGCAGTCGAAGCAGAAAATAAATGGCCAAATTCCAAAGTGCCAACTGTTTTTCAATAAGACACGAATTGAATGACAAGTATTTTATGCTGACGAAATACTTGTATTTATTTTTTTTTTATTATGAACACATGTCTTACATTTTGCACTGTTTGACTTGAGCTCTCAAATGAGTTTAGAGGTGAATTTGAGAAAAAAGAATTCAAGTTAATTTCTGCACAAAAAAGTTATATTTATTTGGTATATTGAGCTATTTGGCGAATGCTAGATAATCAACTTCTTCTTGCTTAATTTGTGAATCGTCTAGTACACATTTTCATTTTATACAAAATAATTCTGGTGAAGCAACGAAATAATTGGAATCAATTTTATTCTTTTAAAACCAAGAATTAAAGTTGTTTGTTTCTCAAGGTATTTTAACTAAACCAAAAGTATTTCAGCTATGTAACAATGTGATTTGATTAACTTCCTAAAATTTTCACCCGACTATTTCACTTAAAAGAAAGCTTTCATATTGAGTCCTATGTTTTTGGTATAAAACTAATTGCTTATTCTTCGTCATTTCTCTATTTTAGTTATAACATAATTTGTACAAATTTATAAAATTTATTAAACAACTTCAACTATCAAGTCAAATTTCAATTAATTTCTAGCAAAGGTTCTACTGTGACTGCGACTAATGAACTTGCCTATCCCCTAGTTGCTTTAACTAACTTTTTTCGGCGCTGCCAAAAACAATCGCCCCTCCGTGCTCAATCGGAGCTTGTGCGAAGCATCTCCTTCTCTTGGTCAAAGTGAAGTAAAAAGCTGCTTTTATGAGTTCAACGTGGCATGTACCGGACGGTCGTTGTTGTTGTTGTTGTCGTTGCTGTTGTTGAGGCGCCTCCACTTGGACAGTTTGTTGCTAGCCCCTCAACCGCTACACTTTGTTGTAATAGTAGAGTCCGTTGTTGTTGTTGTTGCTGTTGTTGTTGTTGTTATTGCATTTGTCGTACATCTTTGTTTACTTTGTGCTCATGTAACGCCCTCTACTCTGACAACTGCCCTCAGCAACGTTGCTGTCCTCGGCAAGGAATTTAATTTACCAGCCGCCATAAAATGGCAGGATGGCAGTTTGGTCGACAGGATATAACACCTCTACAATTTTGCTTGTACCGAAAAATTTGTTTACACTTGGCTTTAAAAGCGCCATGCGCAATATTTTCACAATTAATTTGTCATTTCGTAGTGCAAATATTTTTTCAACACTCCAACATTACTGGGATACCTGAGTTGAGTGGTTTGGCTGGCTCTGGCCAAAGCTCTACGTATTTAAGTTAACGGAACTTTCTGTGGTCGTGCAAGCGTATGAGACAGATATATGTATCTTGATCCCAAAAGCAATGTAAAATATTAACAAAAGTTGAAAGCTTGCATATGCTGCAAAGGATACACTCTAATCCTTGACTTTTAGCATATTTGCTAAGGCTTTCCACACACACACACACACACATACACAAATGTTACGTGTGTGTGTATGCATATAGTTGACCGTAAAAAGACAGTCCACAAATGCATTTATTCATGAGAAATTTTTTGTTAAAATTGCAGCTGGCAAAAGGAAAAGCGTAACTGAAAAAGATCAAGCGAGTTGGCAAGAGACCAGCCAAATCCAAATGTAACTCGTCTTAATTGTATTACAGAGCAGGCAAGCAGAAAGACAAGCTAAATCCCAGCAATAATTCAAATGAAATACAGGAAAAAATATATATATTTCTTTTATCTTTCATTGTTAGCATTCCAGCATTGTATTTCGCTTTAAATTTGTCTATTGTAAAACAAATATAATACAAATAAAAAATGACAATAGCAGGGAAATTTAATTAATAAAAATATATTTAATTTACACAAACTATCTTTATATAGACCTGCACACACATTTTTTGTTTTAATATTTTTGCTATCGAAAATTTGCAGCTTTTCTACAATTTGTGTTCTTAACACCCTCTAAGAAATCAAGAGCTAAGTTACATTCATTTCTATACATTTTCTTATTTGAACAAACAACAAAGAAAACAAAAGATTTATCATATTTGAAGCTTTGGGAACATTTGAGCTGTAAAACATGTAAATGGAAATCCTATGGACCAGGCTAGGCAGTTGGCATTAGGGAAGCACACAGGCTCATGCATATTGTATAATAAATATGTGCTGCATGTTAAACAAAACCAGAGGATAACTGTAAGCCCAGGCCAGGTTGAGAACCTGAGGTCAGCTGGAGCCGCCGGCAAAGATATTGCAATTTTGGGGGGGGGGGTGGCAAACGAAGACGGAACAAGACAAGAAAGACACAAAACAAACAGGCTAATAAGCCTTGGCTGAGTGGCAGCCAAACGACAAATGGCAAACGGACTGACAACTGTCTAAGATACACCCACACAAAAGGTACAAAAAGTGCTACACTTTTTAGCATATGCTGTAAATACATATTTGCATAGAAAGCTTTTGACTTTCGCATGAGCATAAAAAATAAATGCCAAATAAAATAAATTATATACAATCACAAACATGTGTGTGTGCTGTGTGTGTGTCTGTGTGTGTGTCTGTGTGTCTGTGTGTGTGTGTCTGTGTGTAAGGCAAATATGGTAACAGGATAAACATGAGGCTGACAGCAGCCTCAGGCAAACATGAGCCCAGCTGAGCCACAGAATCAACCAAGCAAGTGTCGTCTCCATGGGCATTGATTGCCATGTTCTATCCACAATGCGTATACGTAATATTTTTGGAAGGCCAGGCTGAGCCCAGTTGCAGGCAAAGTTATCCAACTGACGGCAACTCGAGAAGCGTTGACTATGACTCTGACCCCGGTCCTGGCACAGGCCAGGACGTGACGTTGACACGACCAATTAGTGTTGGTGCTGTGCCTTGTTAGAGTCAACTACACACACACACACACACACACACACACACAGATGCACACCCATTGAATTTAAAGACCTAAACCTTATGCAAATCTTTTCAACTGCAGCTAACTGCAAACTGCCAACAACCAACTGAAAATGCCTGTAATTCAAAGCAAACACACAGATACATGAAATGGTAAAGTTGCTGGCGTTCAATTCAACACCTTTTTGCGCACTCATATGAAGTGTGTAACACTTGCATACAAATTAGAGGAAGGAGTTCGCATTGTTATTGCAAAGAGCAGCCTCTCTTTGTTATTTGATGATTGTTTGGCGAGCGCTTTGTCGCAGGCGTGCAGAAAAAAACCCAAAGCAAATAAAAGAATATTTAAGATAGGTATGTTTACGCAAAGATACCCTGGAAAAGTATATATAATAGAGTCATTCGAATACAAAGCTGAAATCAAATGTATTTCTAATCAGTATTCGATACTTATTTTTACAAGATGTAGATAAACTTTAAAATACAAAAAAAAGGCGAAAGAAAACAAGTGAAAATCGTTGAGTTTTGTAAGCATCAATCGAGAGCAGAAGGCAACGGCGGCAAAACTTCAAAGTGAATAAAGCTTGAAGCGGATGCAAAAAAAATAAGGAAGGAAAAAAAACGTGTCAAAAAGAAGGCTAAAAGTAAACAGCCATTACGCACTCCACATAAACGTTGTCGTGCCATCGAAAGGTTCGAGTAGCTGGGCAGTATAAAAACATTTTACTACCAAACACACTCAAACACACGCACACCAGAAAAATAAACAATTTCATAAGATATGCGCAGCAACAACAAGCGCTGTAAAATATCTGAATATATATATATATGCATATTTATGTGTATATATACATATATACATGAATAAGTAAAATGTGGCAAAGGAAACTGCGATGGTGGGTGCGAGATGACCAAGGCAACCGCAGGCAGCAGCAGCAACAACAACAACAGCGGCAAATAATGCAAAACAAACAGAAAACGTAACAAAGTAAGACAGTGACAACGGGAGGGGGGCTGAGGCAGGGGCGACGCCAGGCGACGAGACACTTTGCCGCCAACGCAAATAAACCCCGATAAGTGGAGCGGGACGGAGTGCCGGAAACTGCCGGCGACGGCGTTGGCCACTCAGCAGCGTTTGACACTTGACGCAAGGACAACGTAAGGACAATGGCGACAACGACAACGACAAAGACGACAGTGAAAACTCGTGACGGAGGCTGTGAAAAGCGCACAAAAATAAAAATAATCATATATATATATATATGATAAAAACACAAAATAAATATTTCAATTTTTGCACAAATATTCCATTTTATATATAGCCTAGAGATAAAATATTGGAATGGTCACAAAAAAAATTAAATCCACACGCAACGCACACACATACACACACACAAAAACAGGGCGTAACAAAGTGCTGATAAAGCGAGGAACTGGCACGCGAAAAACTGCTGCGGGTTGAAACAGTCGTAAATAAACGCACAACGTATGTGGAGCCAGGCCCAGAACGAAAAATGTCGCACATAAATTTCAGTATTTTCAGTATGTCAATGGTGAACGTCTGCGGTTGTAACGGGAAGGAGAGTTGATGAAGAAGAGGCACAGAAACGGGCCAGAATATGTGCAATTAGGTGGCATTCTAATTTTGCAGCTGTGCCAAAATGGTCAACAAAATTGCGTTTAAATTGACGCTTTTCACACGAGCCACAAGTGCAAATTTTCGTTGCATACCCGCAGGCGAACTTAATGCCAGGAACATAACACTGAGCGGCGTGTACAGAATAATTAAAAAATATTAAACTGCGCCAATTTGAAGCTTACGTACCACATTTTTATTATTTTAAATTAAAAATATATATTTATTAAATATTGTCAGTACCTTTATCTACCATTTTTTCGTTATTTCTTTTCTTTTTTAAATTTTCCTTTTATATTATTTAACAGCATTGGGTGATATCAACATTTATATGTAACAGTGCAATGTATTTTATGAATACATTTTTAACTGAAAAACTGAACCAAAATAAATAATAGTTTTTGGTTTGAATTGTAAACAACTTCTATACCCTAAATGCAGCTATCAATATTTAACAGTAACAAGAAGCTTACAAACACTTACAAGCAAATTAGGTCATTATGAAAGAATCTAAAGAGCTTTCAAACAGAATTTGGAAAAATACCGAATTTTCATATAGCTTAGGAAAATTTGTGTACCTAAGACCAAAACCAAAACCTGGGCCCCTGCATCTATGACCCCAGGGGTGCAGGAGTTGGGGGCTCCTTTTATAATGTATGCAATAATTGAAGTGCAAACAATGTATGCATGGAAAAAATAACATGGCTTTTACCAGATTCTCTCGTTCCCAGCGCTCAATATGCTAATTTGCCAATATGGTAAAGACGAACAAATTCAGTTGCCATTTTTCGGGGGCATGCAAATATTCCCCAAAAATTGAGTCGCCGAGACATTCAAATGAAAAATGCCAAAAAATAGTTCGAGGCGCAAACTGAAAAAGCAACCAATGAGAAAGATGCAGCTACAGCTGCCAAAATAGTTGTTGACTCCTATCTGTGGATTGGCAATAACCCATATTCATAACATGCGAAAAGCAGCTGAGAAAAACAATATTCGATATTTGGTATCAAGCCTCGAGCAAAGTTTATCGAGTAGCTTGATTTTGTAGCAGCATTTATGAAAATGGCAAGTTTGATTATGCAACAAAGACAACAACAACAGTTGCAACCAAACTATCAAAATGCACGCCATGGGGGAACAACAACAGCAACTGGCAACCGCAACATGGTAAACATGAAACCGAAACTGTAACTAAAACTGCGAGACAGCCGCATATGCAAGGGTGGGTGTGTGTGTGTGTAAATAGTGAGGCAACATTGCACGAGCGATGCAAAAATTTGCATGCATATTTACAAAGTTTTCGGGGGGAGCTCACTAAACTGATGCAAAACTCAGGCCCCACTCACATAGCCCTCCCCCCACCTTTCCCCTGTTTATGCGCCTGTCGTGGCGCATTTGCCACATTTGATGTTCGTTTTTGCAACTATTTGCAAATGCAAATTGCAAACATGCAACAGGGACATGTTGCGTAAATGTCAATGCTACAACAAAACACATGCGAGATGCACATTCATGTGTGTGCGTGTGTGTATGTGTGTGTGTGTATGTTTGTGTGTGTGTGGCCACTCAATGCACGTTTTCTGTCTACGCTTCAATGATAAGCAGTCCGCAGCTGCTGACGAACAGAGAACGACTTCAGCCCAGCTGATTGACAGGGGAGTTGTTGAGTATATCGTGCAGCAGGCAGCGTCAATGCAGTGGGCGTGGCAGCAGCAGCAGCAGCAGTTGCTTAGCGATGCATAAAGGACATAGAAGAAGATTGAGAAACAGGCAGACAGCAGAAAACAACGGCAAACGCCGATGACAGCCTGTGCAACAGCAACCAGCAAATGGCGTAGCTTCGCTTTCTCCTTTAGTTCTCTATCCATTATTCCAGTATGAAAGTGCACCAGGCTACATTAAAAATTGTCAGCTTATATTGAAGATAAAACAAATCTGTTATGGACTCGATCTTTAAAGGAGACCAAATTTGCTTGTTCTAGCTGTAAAATTATGGATTTTGTATAGTATTCTGTCTAAAGAAGTCTACGCATCCAAAATATCATAACCCTTTATGAAACGCGATTATACACAAGTACATATATATTACAAATTTTACGTCTCTAGCTTCTATAATAGCGTAAAAACGTGCATTCATAAAAAAAACATTATTACAAAATAAATAAAAACTTTCAAATTTTAAGCAAGCACAATTTATCTTTGAGCTTCCGGAAAAAAATTAAACTTATTAGAAAAAAGTGCAACGCAGAGCATTACAAATAAAATGACTCTCAATTTCTAGTGAAATTATTTTCATAGAGAATGGCAACGCGGCAGAAAAGTTTTTCAAGCATAAAATCATCTTCTAAAACTCGTAATTAGTGCAAATATCGCAGAAAAGTTGGCTCATCAATTCCGAGTCGCAAATGTGAAAGCCGCAAACATTTTGAGGCCCAATTAAAAAGTGTTAGCTTCATTTTGCGAATCATTTCAAAATATTAAGGAAACTCATATACGAATATTACTTAACAACTTTTCTCAATTCCGCCAAAAAACAAACCAAAACTAAATAAATAAAAAAGGAAAAATCAGAAGAGAATAAAGAAAAACTGTTTCAGCATGACGTACGAAAAGAAAATCCAGTGAAAGCCACACACACACATACACACACACCAACTGAGGTGCACAAAATCACAACCCAATTTGGCAGGGACCAGCCAAAGAGCGAGAGAGCACTAGAAGAAGCGAAAGAGAAAGGTAGCATGAGTAAGTGCAAATCAGAAAAGCGAAGTACGTTAAATTTTGCTGACTTAACAACATACAAATGATGTAAATGAATGAGTACATGAGCGAATGAATGAACACACACACACTGACACACACACACTAACACACACGCACATATGAATAAATGTATGAGTTGCCGAGATGAAAATTAAGTTCGGCAACTGATGTTTGCATGTAGAACGCGATGCTGAAAGCAGCTTACTCACGTTTGTGTAATCAGTGTGAAACCATCGCAAGCAAAGCCCCAACCAAAAATCCCACATCCCACCCAACCAACTTCTACAGATTCCAATATACATAATGACATGAGGCACTCGACTACAACAGGCATCTGATTCTGCTGCTGCTGCTGCTGCTGCTCCTAACTCTCGCCTTTCCGTTTCTCCTCGCGCGAGGATTGTGATGAAAATGTCATGTGACAACGTTGTAAGCAATACGTGTGTGCTGTGCCACGCCCACACGCAAATACCTTTATCGTATGTCAACGTGTCAAAGCCAGAGTCAATTTGACTTGCGGTTTTCGTTGACATTTTTTTTCGATTTTCGTTTTTTTTTTGGTTTTTTTTTTTTGCTGCCACCTGGAATTTAGCCCTGAAGGTGTTTGACAACAGCGTGACTTGAATATCACCACATTTGTTGTTGCCACTATTTTTTTGTTTTTTGCAGCTTTAATGGAACTGCAACAGCAATTTTTAGCAGCTCCTGTGACTCAGGCAATAATCAAATAAACCACTGCCCCGAAGCATTAAAAGTACTTAACGAGCAATTAAACGCAATCCGTCTAAAAACAATGGCCCCAAAACCAAATGCCAACTCAATTGCATTTATCAAATGCTGCCAATTAGAGTGCGAGGGAAACAATCGGGCAAATACGGAGAATGTGCAAGTTTCCCTAACAAGAAGGCAAAGTCCGGGCAGTCAGTAAAAATTTATGACAGCAACTAACCTCAAAATGCGGACCATTTCATTTACGACAATGCGCTGCAAAAGTTTTCGCCCACTTTGCTGCTTTATACTAGACCACAGTTCCCGAAGAGACCAACTATGTTTGGCTAAAGTTCCAATCAGAAATTATATGGATGACAAGCTAAGCCCCAGAGGGAGGGATGTACATAAAATTTTAAGAAGTTTTTGGCTTTCAACAAATATAAATATAAAAAACTGGTTAAATAAAAATTATGTTAAAATGATAGCAATATGTTTATACAGTATTTTAATTTTTAACAGCAAATCTATTTAAATTTTGTACTTATATTCGATTTAATATATCATTAGAATATAGTATAAAATGTTAAATAGTTTTAAATGATTATTACAAATAAATTCATTTTTTTATCATTTTATATGCTTAACTCCTCCCAATAGGAAACAGTCTAGTGTAATGCATCAACATATGTTCAACAATATTTAATCACATTTGCCAGCACTTTAACAGGGTATTAACAAACCGAATATTTGATTTGTATATATACATATTCTTTTCTTAACTTTTACCCTTTTTTTGTGACCTGCCAAACTGGCGCCAACGATGTTGAGAGTTGATTACGCTTTAATGGCCAAGGCGTTGCACAAAGTTTCTTCCTGTATACACCACACTACACACACACACACACAGAGACATTTCTAATTATTTAATGGCTGCTCCACATGCAGTTTTGTTATGTAAATGTGCCCGCTTGTGGCGGTGGCAGCCAAATATTTACGACTGGGGCGTCTGCATGCACTAAATTTTTGAACGCAACTGCAAAGCGAAACTTTCCAATCATTATTGCACACACACACAAACACACACACACACACACACACACACACACGCACACACACACAGACACACCCTGGCACACTTGGCTAGGCACGTAATGGCCGCTGCGCCTTTGTGCAGTGATACGTGCGAGCAGCACACAAAGGCCAAAAGAGACGCGAAACAAAAGGCGTTCGAGTTAAAATATAAAAAAACACCAACAACAACAAAAAGTAATAATAAAAAAAACCTGTAAAGTACTTAAAGTGCAGTGCGGCTAAGGGGGCGTTACCCATTAAATTACGAGCAGTGAAAAACTGCTAAGCAACGATTGCAATTTACTTTCCAACCCTTTTCGTTTTTTTTTTTTGCATTGTTTTCATGCGGTTGCAAATGTGTGTGAGAGGGAGGGGTAGGAGGCGTGGCAGCCCCGCCACAACTTTATCAGATTTTTCATAAAACGCTTGAATGTAATTTTCTCAGCAGCTCATTGATTTTATAACAATTAAAGTGAACCTAAAGGGGAGGGTCAAAAGTGAACGCAGCGCTAATTGAAATTCCAGAAAATAGCAGAAAAGCAGCTGCTATTGGGCTTACCATTTATGGAGGGCAGTGCCTAGGAAATGGTTATCGATGCATCCGGCATCCAGTGGTCGCTTCCGCTTCCCTCTTTAATGGCCAGAGGTCTGGACTGGGCTGACTCGTCCGTTCATTCATGTAGTGGACAGATTAGCCGCTCTTCCATACACATCACGAAACGGGATCCACCAAAAAAAAAAAAGACTGCATGAAAATGGCCAAAAAGCAAAGTCCGTAATGATGCGGAAGCTAACAAAAGGCCGCTTCGATACAAAAGGCGACAGTGGTCACCATTGACAACGGCTAGGGGCAAAGGCAGACCAAAGGGAATAGAGGCAGCAACATTCTAAAATTGCGGTCAATTGAAAAGGCAATCAAGTTAGTGGCACGTCCTCGTCCTCGTCATGGCCAATGTCAGCACAATAAAAGCTCACACACACACACACACACACACAGAGAGAGAGTCAGCCACAATGGATGGTAAGCTACGAGCGACGACCATTTGCTGAAATTCACACCACATCGCCCGACAACCGCAGAAGACCGCACCACAGCGAGACATCATCAGAGCGCAACGAGCCAAAATAATTACAATGGTCAAAAGCATTCGACTTTGAGGGACTTTACAAAATGAAACAGAGCCAAATCACGCAGAGCTAACGACGAAAGACTAACAACAAAATAAGATCCAAAAGCTATTCCGGATATCTCGAACAGTTCTTCTTTGATATATTATTCCGGATATCTCGAACAGTTCTTCTTTGATACATTACATATTGATTTATGTAGCTTTAAACAATTTGATTGGTAGCGTAGTGTGAGAATCATACGCAATATTGAGCTTAAAAATAATTATTATCTATTTATATATATTCAGAAAATATACAGATTATTAAAAATGATTCCTGCTTAGCAATAATCAAAAGCCAGTTTTAAGCTTGGCCTCAAACAAAATATCAATATTTTTAAAATTATAAAACTAACCAAACATAAAGAACTCAAACCTGAACTTCATTTTATCAGTACGGAAAATAGTAAAAAAAATTGTCGAAAATATATAATATATCTTAATTAAATATAAAGAAAATTAATTATATGGAAAGAATAAAAAATAAATATAAAATATTACAAATAAAATAAGACGAACCTAAATCAGGTTCATAAACCAATTAATTGCGCAAATTCCAAAACTTAAACCACATCCCAAAAACGTTTCTCAGAGAAAAACAAGTTAAGAATGTAAAATAAATGTATATAGAAAATTAAATAAAATTCCTAGTCGACCGTTAACAGTAATATAAATTAAAAGCCCCCACCCTGGGCTCAGCGTGTAACGTGGTGCAATCTGTGGAGCAAAGAGAACCACCTCATGCGACCTGAATTTAGCCAGACATCCTGGCGTGCCAGCCAAAAAAAAATAAAACGAGCACAGGAAATGTGCACGGCAAGCCAAAAAAAATAAGGGAAAAGAAGAGAAAAGCGACACAGAAAAAAATAAGAAAACTTAAAATCATTTGCGAGGACGAGCATTCAGTGCAACTCCATTCGCCGGGTCGTAAGTGGTAAATGCATTGCCTACTTTCGGGCGCAGCAGTTTTCAATTTAGTTCAGCTATCGGCTGTTATCGCTCCACAGAGTGACTGGCAATTTGCGCAGACAAACTGCAGATGCCGCAGCAAACTTGCAACTTGCTGCAAATCAACGTCAGCAACAACAACAACAACAAAAGCAACAACTGCAACTTGCACTACTTTGCTCTGAGCCACAGGCCTAGACATGGCTCAAAGCTGATGTTGCTTGTTTTTTTTGCTTTTGGCTCTTGTCAGGTTTTTACACGCCATTTGTTGTTGCCAGCAGCGGCAATAGCAGATTTTCTGTTTAGCTTTCATTTGATGGCCTTTTAAAGCCATTTTAGCACGCGCTCCGGCAGTTCCACACCAAAAATACCCAAAGAACAGTTACGCCGGAAGTTTGGCTCGCGCGGTTACCACGCCAGGATGCGAAAGAAGATGAAGAAGAAACACACACAAAAAAAAACAGTACAAATGGACGTGGAAGTGGAAAAACCGCAGAGCGTTTTTGGTCATATCGCTGTTTTGGCTATTACTTCTTCAACTCTGTGGCGGCTGTGGCAATGAGCGTGCTGTGGCGTCCATGCAAGCACTTCTTTCCTGTGTCAGTGCCTAAGGACCCCCCTAACAGCCCCTAACAGTTATTTCGACGGCAGCCCTAAACGTTTTTCACACATTTCGCCAGCAGTTTTTGGAGCATTTGTCGGTGTCTGTTCATGATTTATGTTGTCTCGCCCCGTCGAAAATCTTGTTTAAGTTTAAATGGAACTTGCAACTTAGAAGTCGCATAAAAAATGCACTTGTCTGTCAGCGCAGTCAATGGTTAAAGTTCCTCTTGTTATGAACTAAAACTGGCTCAAAAAAAAGAAATACATATATATAGAAGGAAAACGAAGAGAGCGCAACATGCAAAGTTAAAGTTTGTTTTTGCTCTTCTAACTGTTTGTTGGTTTAGCCCAACTACTTTTGCCCATCCTGTGTCCGTCTTATCTGCTCTGTCTTTAAGTGAACCTAATGGCTCTGACATACAAACACATACAAACCCCAGTTGTTAGTTGTTATTATCAATGGCTACTCCAAATTGAATGAGTTTATTTTCTTGCATGTTTTTCTTTTTGTCCGAAATTGTTTTCTTGGCTTGTCGCCTTCACTTGGCCAATTCAGTTAGTAAAAATTATCGAATGTTTGTTCGCATGTCGAGAGTTTGCATGACGAAAGTGCCTTTCACACACTCACGCAAGCACACACACACACACACACACACATACACACAGGCACATATACACACGTGTCGCCTTGAGTTTATAAAGATAAGTGCAAGATAAGCAAACGTTTTGTTGGATCAACTTTGGGTTTACTGCTTCTTTGCAATAGTGGACTGCAATTTTAGCTGCTTTGTGTCAAGTGTTGTTAGAGGATTATTGTTTATAGCATTTGGTTTTCCATAAGGCGGTAAATAGATAACAAATTTGCGTACTTTTATGCTTTGGGTCTGTAAAGTACACAGTTTTTTCAAGTGTTTTGTAAACTTTGCCTTATTTTTGTTTGATAAGTTTTACTCTTTCTAATAAAAATCGAATTTCTCTTGGAAATATTTTCAAAAAATTAATCTGATTTTGTCTGTACTTCTTGAGTTGATAAATTTGTGTTAAAAGATTAACTATGTTTTTACATATAAATATTAAGCACATCTAATTGAAACTTTTGATAAAGATTTCCGAAAAGAAAACTAAAAAGTTTTTGAATTTGTTATCGATTAATATGATTTTCTTCAGATTTTGCGGATATTTTGATAGCATAATGAATAATTGCCAAAATTAACAATAAATAAAAAGTATTTCATACAAAATCAAATTTTTCGACCGATCACAACATTTAAATCTTCTCTTTCTTTTGCAGAAATCTAAGCAACATGGCATTCGCGTAATGTAAAAGGAAAAACATATTTAACATGATTTGCCGCAGGTAAATTTATAAATAACAAACTTTGCCATCGCACTTTACATGTAAAAATCTGCGCACATTTATGAACTTTGCTAATTAACAGCTCTAACAGCTCTTCCCCTAAGGGACTGGACATCGAGTCAACACAAAACAAAAAGAAAGTGGAACAAGTAGAGAATAGTTTGGACCCAGTTGCCTGTTGTTTTTACATACATTTCATACATACATAAAATCACACACACATGCAAACACACTCCCGGGTAGGTATAAAAAATTAAACTTAATTCAGCTATGAATATAGTTATAATATAATCAATATAGTTATCAATATAGGTTTTACATTCTTCAATATATGCTAAGAAAAGCAAACCCAAAAATCGATTTATATCGATATTAATGAAAATCTTCAAGATATCGATAACAAATATTATAAACTTGTTCATAGTCGTACGATGACAAATATAAGTATATTTACTTTATAAAATCAAGCTTACTTCCTTCTGACTGTTACATACATATATTAAAAATGTTTATGTCCGTTTTACCCAACGAGTAAAGGGTATAAAAATAAAGAAGAATAAGATTTACAACATGGAAAGTATGTGTCGATAAAATAGGATCTGCAAGGAGTAAACATCGGTCTCATGTTAAACTTGTTAATTGCTGCGTTTATGTAAGTTCATTAGCAAGGCACAGCAACAATTCACAGCGACAAATGTGTTTAAGCGTCAAGCGTTGGTTGTTGTTGTTGTTTCAGTTGCATTGAGTTAACAGGTTGACAAGTCTCGAGGCGTTGGCCATCAATCAAATCAACAAATGGCCAACTGACTGCACAAAGTTGTCACTTGGCGGCGAGGAGAGAAACCCCAAAGCCAAGGACAAGGAAATGAAACGAAAATTAAAATGCACACACAGACACAGAGAGAATAGACAGCCAGACAGAAGGAGGGCCAAAGGAGGGTGGGCTAACTTCGGTCAAGTGGAAGACCGCAACGGCAGTTAAGCAATGCCGTTACTGTTACCGTTGCCATAGCCGTTGCTGGTGCCGTCTCTGCTCTCACGTGAGCCCGGCCGTCAACGAATCAGGCAACCAATCAAGCGACGTGTGACATGCAACTGAAGCGTGCGTGCGCAACAGCTCGCGCCCTTTCATGCATTATAAACGGAGTGAAGCAGCAGTCCTGGACTGGCTGTCACTGTAGCCAGGCCAACTTGGCAACTTGGCAGCTTTGGGCCAGTTGTGTGTAGTCAGCATCGTTTCGTTGCAGCTGGTTAGTTTTCAAGTCCAGTCGACCAGTCCTCTCTACACCTGCTGCCAGACGACACGTCAATGCTTTCATCATTTAATTAACTGTTTCGTTGGGCATACGAACAACTTGACTGGCTGCCAGCACCCAGGCAAGCTACGTACTCCATGCCCTGATGAAACTCACATTTCAATATGCGCATTGCATGCCACTTGATTGATTGCTGGGGGCTCGGCTGCGGCTGAACGGGAAATTTAACTGTCACCTGACCAATGCAACAATGCAACAATGCAACCGCAACATTCCACCCAAGGTAATTGCGATACTTCAAGACGCCTACCCAACACACAAGTACACAAGTGTGATTGCATCGATTTGACAAAACATGTTGAGGAGTTTAAATAACTGAATTAACAGCGATTTAGGTATTTCGGCTGCAAGTGGGAAGCCCAAATATTTATTACTTATTTTTTTTTAATTTATTGTAATTCAAATAAATGTATTAATAAAAATTGGCAGAATTCAAGTCTCAAAATATAAATATTTGTTGTTGACGTTTAAAATATATTTATCCTTTATCCTATAGCTTAATTTTGCCAAATAGAATCCGACTCGTAAAACATCTAAAATGGTTTTTATTCAAGCTTTTCTCGTAAGCTCCAACAAATCGCATCAATGTCTCTTGTGGCTTTGCTTTTATTATTAATAATAAAAGTTAATAAAAATTGTTAGAACTCAGGTCTGACTTATCATATATAAATAATAAATAAATAAACATATAAATATTTTTTGTTGACTTATTAAAGCAATATTAAGCTTTAAATTAAGCGAAACTCATAATAAAATATATTTATCCTCTACTTCTTTACACATTAAGTTAATTTTACCGAATAAAATTCGACTCGTAAAACATCTAAAATGGTATTATATTAAAGCTTTTTTCGTAAGCTCTAACAAATCGCATCAATGTCTCTTGTGGCTTTGCTTTTAATATCCACCAATTCCCCACAACAACTGGAACGAAAATTCGTGGCTATCAAATTAACAGATAAAAACTTCTGTTCGAGGGAAAAACGGGCTGCATGTGGCCGGATTCTATAATTTATGGTTGTAAATCAGAACAGCAAACAGAATTGTTTACGACTGAATAAGGGACAGACAAGAATTTGCAGCTTTCGTAGATTGATAAGAAATTCAGCGCGATATTTGCGGTGATTTATGTATTATTTTCGACGTTATTCGAGTTTATATTTAAAACATTAGAAAACAAGAACAAAAACGAGAACGAGCGCAAAGTTAGATAAAAAACTAAAACTGCACAATGAAAAATGGCAAGGGGAGGGGGGAGTAGAAAAAGAAGAAAACAGTGAAATGGAAGGGAAAACTGAGTTGAATGTAGGTAACAAACAACCAGCAAACAGACAGTCAGACAGACAGACAGAGAGATAGTCAGAAACAGAGAGACTGAGAGCAGAAGAGACAGAAGAGACATATAAAGGGCAATGGGCAGACAGACAAATAAAGCGGAAATGTTAACGGCAACGAATGGCGGCGCTGCTGACTGCAGCTAAGGGCAGCCATTTTGTAGAATGTATGTGCGTGAGTGTTAGTATATGTGTATATATGTGTGTGGACTATACTTTAGGTAGATTTTCAGCTTGTATACATATTTGTGGGTATTTTGTACATGATTTCCGCTTAAGCACATATGTTAGGGATCCCTCTTCCGGACCTCGCCCCGATTCGCAACAACATTGCGTTCAAATTTACGTTGCAATTTATATTTTTGGACAACATTTGGAGGCAGTCGCCAATTTAAATTGACTGCCACTCGAGTTCGTCGTACATGCTTACGATAAGTCCAAAGTGTGGGGGAGAAGGGAGGGTAGTGAATGGAGAGGAGAACAGGCGCAACATTTGTTGACATTAATGCCTTGGAGAAGAGCTCGACGGTTCGCGTTGAAAAGCGCATTGCACAGCAACTGGCAACTTGCAACCGTATACAGTTATACAAGCACAATTTGCGTCAAACACACACACACACACACACATGCACATAAAGCAAGTGCTTGAAAATTGTCTACACAAAAGCTGCAGCAGCGGCAACTGAAAATAAAAGCAAAGAAGTGTCACTCACAATGGCACTGAAGTGGAGCACTTGCATGCACGCCTTGTTGTAGGGTCCAGCACACACACACATACACTCACATACACACACATACGCAAGTACATTTATATATACAGAACTAACAAGTGAATATCTGTTGTTGTTTACTCAACAATCGGCAACAGGCTGCGGAGCATCTGCCTGGGGTCGAGTTGACTTTAAGTGACTTTTTCAATTATTTAAGAGATTTTTATCACTGGCTACAAAAGCTTCTAAGTATAGCTTTAAAATAACTAAAATTCACTACAGCAAAATTGGTGGTAAAAAGCGTTATGAAAAAGGGCAAAGAGATTTGTTAGCAACATTAAAATTAAATTTAAGTTAAAATAAGAGCAATGAAATATATCGTATTTAAGAAGTAAGATACAAATCATTTAAATTGTTGTTAAAGTTCAACTGTAATAAAGAACTTTCAGTTGTTTTGGCAAAAAAAAACATTTTATTTAAGGTAATGAACATTTTTTGCTCTCCAACTTTGTGTAATATTATTTTGGTTCCAATTCAAGTGGCTTTCCTAGCTCAAAAAGTCAAGCTAAAATATGCGCAATTTGTCAGGAAGTTTCATGAAGATAGAGAATATTTTATTTTATCTTTATTTGTATTTTATTTTTTTTTTTTTACTTTGGACGGATTGTAGTGCTTACTGCTGCTGTTCTGGCTGCTGGGCAAAATAACAATTAATTCCGGATAAACACATTTCCTAATTAAAAAATTCCTTTTGTAGCATGATGAGCTGAGGCGGCACAAAAACAAAAGAGAGCCAAATGAAATTAAGTGAAAACAACGAAACAAAAAAACAACAAAAAGAAAAAAATCAACCGACAAGGGAACAGCTTACAAAACTGACAGCCCAAAGGACGACACACACAGAAGTGAGGAAGATAAAGAACAGAAAGGAAAATGCGCAAAAACTTTCCGACGAGCACATAAAGTACGATATTTGTTTGGAATGCTGAAAGGTTTTGGAACGCAGCAAGCACGAAGTCAGTTAGTGCATCACATGGCGTATACGTAATGCGATTTCAATGGTTGCCAACGTGTCGCACGCGCTTTCAATGTTTCTCAAAGGCCAAAAATTTAATCATCTTTCGCTCACTAAGCTGATTAGGGTCGCCTGCAGGAGGGGTCTTCATTTCGCTGACCCTTTTCCTCTCTGCACACTAATTTCGTCTTTACGAATTCTTCTTCTTTTTTTTTGTTGTCTGCATTTCCTTGAAGAAAGTAATTTATTGTTTGTAGCGTAATTAACCCGCTTTGTGGTCGCCCCTTTGGCTTTCCCTTTGGCTGATGCTGCTGCTGCCTAATGACGTTAAATACATTTTGCATGCTTCGGCGTAGACTCATTTGTATACCCTAAGTCTCAACAAATATATAATTTGGTTATTCTAAGTTCAAATTTTGAAGTGAAAAATTATTTAGTTAAAAACCTAAAAAATATTTAATAAGTGTTTTACTGTTTCTTTAAAAAATTAAACAAATAAAAACAAAAAAAAGTCCTTGATATTAACCCGAAACCCTTTTAGGTAGGACTTAAAAAATGTAATTTAATTTAGATGTTTTTCAGTGTTATCAACGTGCAGACTCGCGAACGTAATTAGTTTAATTTCAGCCAAGCTGTATTTGTGTTACCCAACCCTTAATCCGACTACCCTCTTGTCCTAGTCTCTTGGCAACCTGAGCAGTTGATCTTTTTTCGCTTACATTTTACAAATTGTGCGCAGCTTAGCAAACTGGCCACTCTGAATGGGCTATGGAAAAGGGGAGGTAGTATATACTGAAAGCATGAAATGGCAAATGACAACCGGCAAATGTCGCTTACCTCCCCGCCATCCAACTAACCCCTTTAGCCTTAGATTTAGCAAAGTGAAATGACAGCCAAATTAAACTTGAGCAGATGGCAGGCAACAGACAATTTATCAGATATACCCGTTTTAATACATATATGAATTTAGACTTACATGACAAGGCATTAGAATTGTTGCAAGCAGAAATGTGCAAAAAAAATATATATATATATATCTATATATATCAGTAAAAAGAGTTCCTCGCGATCCATTTCTTTTTAATTTCATCATCGTATTTTTTGAAAATCTGTATTATTTTTATATGGTATATTATCTATATTGCTTGGTAAAATATTTCAACCAAAGCAAATATTTAGTAGTAGTAATTTATGAAAATTCATATTATTTTCGGTTCTTTCAAGTTTATGCAAGTTGATTCTATAGAATTGTTTTTCGACAAGTATTTCTTAAAAATTTATTTTTTATTTCCCCTCTCAGAAATGGCCAACAATGCACCGGCCCATAAGCCAAGTCACGTGATCAGCGGCCGTATGAGCTACAAGCCCACCGGCGTGGACATGCCGCAAATCGCGCGCGCCCTTCAACAGCCCACTGTCTTCAGCGTCAATGCCAAAGATGCCAACAAAGACAAGAGCCGAAAGCCAAAGGCAGCCACGCCGAGCGTGACCATCAATCCAAAACAGATCAGCAAGCGCCCGGAACTTGCCGAACAGTCGCGCGCACCGGCAGCAGCAGCTCCGTCACGAGTGCGATCACCTGTACCGTCGCCACTGGCTAAGGCGGCAACCAGCGAGCGCACCGTGGTGCTGACCAGGCACGCCCAACAGCTACAACAACTGAAGCAGACACGCAAAGCCAAGCTGGATGAGTCCGTGGCGAAGTCGAAGGCTCTGCGCACAACTGCCCCTGAGACGGCACTGACGACCAGCAAGCATCCAAAGGAGAGAAAATCGCCGGATAAAGCTGAAGCTGCTGTCCAGCGTCCGATACGCAACAAAAATCAGAGTCACAATACCAAAGTGTTTTTCGATAAGTATCTGAAATTTGCCTACGATCTGAGCAAGCCGGAGGGTGTGCGCCAGCTGGAAGCGCATTTCTTTCCCGCGGAGGCCCAGAGAAGCAAGCAAACTAAAAATAAACCCGATTCAGGGGATTCCCCTGAGAAGCAACCATCCGCGGATGAGAAATGTTCTGGGATGGGCAAGTACCTTGATACCGCTGAGCAAATTATTCAGCAATCGAAATGTTTTCAAAATGTCTAGGAAAAACAACGCGTTCCAGTCGGCCATTTAGAATTTTTACTCAAAATTTTATAGTTTTTAAAAAAATAATATAATTGCAAATTATTTGCTTTAATGTAAGACAAACAAAAATGTTGTAATGCAGCTCATTTTGGTAGCTGGTAATATATGAGATATATGAAAAAAAAGAGTGCTTAAAATTTTAATAATATATTCTAGCTAATAAAAAAAAAAAACAACACTATTCAATAGACATTACATAATTATAATTTACACATTACATTATTTTATTCAAGACATTCTTGTTGGGATCGAAAAAGCATCCTACATTCTTTTAACACACTCCACTTGAAGACAGAGTTTAAGAACTTATTTCTAATTAGAATTTCGGGGTATATGAGTTTGGTGGCCTAGGCTTAATGAGCGTTAATAACAGTACACTGCGAGTTGGCTAATTTGCCGTAGAAACAAGAGCAACGATTTTTGCACACAGTTTAAATGAAATTTATTGTGTAGCTGTGTGGTCATCCCACATGGAAATGTATTATCCTTTATTACACACAGAAGCACACGAACACACCAACACACCCACACAGACGCACACACTTACACACCCACACCGACAGACCGCAAACTCATTCAGCAAAAGGCAGACAGCAGCAGACAAAAGCAACGCATTGGGCATTGTAAATCATAATCAAAACAATAGAACAAATGAAGCTAATGTGGTTCGTGCAAACAACAACAACAACAACGACAACAACACCAACATCAGCAGCAACAACAATTGCATGTATGTGCTAAATTGTAGTGTAAAGAGGAAAGGAGTGAGTTCGTAATATGTGGAATAGGTAGCAGCAAGTGTGAGCTGAATCCGCATGTGGTCAGGGCAAACTTTAAAATAGCTAGCAAATTAAAGTTCACAAAATGCCAGTAAACTCAACTTTAAAACCAACATGATGGAGCTGCCGACAGTAACTGCCATAAATAATGTGTTAAGCAAATAATTTCTAGAGTATTCACTTTATATTCTAAAATGCATTTATTACTAGCTTCAGGTTCTAAAAAAAAATAATTTTGTACACTACCAAATTTTGTTAGAAAACTATATTTTTTTATACAAAAATAACACAATGAAACAGACCTATTTTATAAAAACGGATTAGATATTAATATATTTTATTTGTTTTGTTTTTATTTTTAATTTATACTGGGATTTACACAATTATTTTTAATACAATATTTCATGCTGTTCATAAGAAGTGTTTACAACTACTACGCAAAAAATATCATATTTTTTTGTATATTTTTTTAATTCAATTAATAGTGCTTTTTAATAGTGTGATAACAAAGACGCGTAATTAGTGCGAATTGATTTATGTGCCCGCCGCTGCTGTTGATGCTACTGCAACTGCATTAATGACAACTGATGCAGGCTCTGGCGGCCCAGCTGCTGAAACAAACGTGCTTAATGAAATCCAAACAATGTTCAAATTCAATTCAATTAATATGCAAAACAATAACAACAACAACAAAAAAACAAACAACAATTAATTCACAACGCTGTATGTAGCTGGTTGACATCGGGTCAGATCTATTTTATTCGAGAATTTGGTCCCCTTCAACCAGCTGTAGCAGTGGTTGATGCCAGCAAGTAAAACCAAAGAGAAAGTAAAATAAAAAGCAAAATAATGCAAAATAAGGAGCAGCAGAAAAAGAAAATATAATACACCATGCCCAGCAAAGCAAATCATGATAATTATCAAGAGATATTAAATACTTGTCAACAAAATGATCCGAGTCCAATTAATCTAAGTTTATTTATTTAAAAGTTTTATGTAGGAAATAAAGTCAATCAAAGAAAATATATTCAGCTTAATTATTATGCACGTTTATTCAGTTATATAAAAGCCAACCAAGGGCGTGATTTACTTAAGCAATCTTAATATATTGATTGTACCAGATATATATATATATCTTGAATTGAAGGATTGTAAATATTGATAATAACATCACCGGTCATAGCTGTATTTTGTTAGTGATGTTGTTAAATCCTACATCTAGATAGTAGTAAAACTATATTTATAAATTTAAATCTACTTTAGATTATAAACAAAAAAGTGTAAGAACAGTCTTAATAATAACAATAATTAATATTTGATAGATAAGAACAAAGAAAGAGGCAGAGATGGAAAGTCACTGACCCGATGGGGGGGATTTTTAGCTCGTCCGGCAAGCTGTAAAAATAAAAAATTATGTAAAATAAAAAGTATTGTACTAGAACGTTATATATTTCAATGTACAGTATACTATGAACTTAATAATTGAAGATGACAAGCTAAAGTTAGATAATATTGCATTACGTAGTCATAAAATGTAGATGAATAAATACGCACATATATGAGACAAACTGGATATTTAAGCTGCCAATTATCTTGCATATACCATGAGCTGCATGCAATGTAACTTGTTAATGTGGCAAGTTTCTCGGACGATTTGATTTCACACAAATCCAAGTAACTAAAATTTGTATAAGGACAAGCGAGTTTAGTCAAGTGCTTTAAATATTTACTACTTAAGCGTACACACTATTTTAATGCAGGCGATATTTGCAAGCATTATTTGCAAATATTTGCTGGGTTCTAGACAAACACATGCGGAGCACAAGTATATTAAACTTTGTGCATTATTGAAAGGACGATGTGAATCATGTTTGAGCGCGTAAATATCAAACAAAGCGAAACTTAATTAATTTTATGCCCTTTGGGTGCTGAAATTGCGATTGCGATTGCGATTGAGATTGATATTGAGATTACAACTGGCCACCACTCAATTGGTTAACAAACTGTGCATTAACCAATTCAAATTTCAATACTGACCAATGAAATTGCCATAAAATGTTCAACTAAAATCAAGTGATACGTAAATATGCACAAGATTACACGCAAACAACAATTAGCGAATTGAGCAGAACTTATATATATATATATCCATATAAAATAACAAAGTTAAACACACAATTTTCAAGTCTTAAAGTTGATCGTGTGTGCGTGTGTGTGTTATAAATTGCATAATCCAATTGGAATTGGTTAGTTGATGCCAGGAATTGAGTGAAAAGTTGATTCAAAGCGGAGAAGCCAAAAGTTGCCTTTTGGCTGGGCAATAAATTATTCAATTATTCCAATTTGCCCAATAGCCCCAAAGTTCAAATTGCAATTGAATTTCAAAATGGGCGACATTTAATGAACCTTCTGCAAATGTAGCAAAAACAGAGAGAATTCACAGAGAATCATTCAAGCAGCAGCGTACATAAAACAAAAAAAAAACGAATCCAAATAAGAAATTCCTTTTTCTTCGACTTTTATTTTTTGTAGGAAACGAAATTCAATTTAATGTAGATTTACATGCAGCCAAAGGCGGTGCAGGCTTCCTCCGTTTCGCATTTTCTCTTCTTCTTTTTTGGCTTTATTGAATGCGAACGCTTGACAAATCACCGTACAGGACACGCTGGTCACAGGACGCGGCAAGCTGGACCCGCGGACGCACAGGAACTGCCTGCGGCCGTGTCATGAAATGAAATCGACATGAAACCAACGTGACCAACATCATTAATTATCGCCAGCAACGTTGTGCACAGCTAATTACGACGCGACCTGCCAGGACGCAGGAGGCGGCGCTCGACTCAGTGTGTGTGTGTGTGTGTGTGTGTGTGACATAGTGAGGCGGGGGTTGTGCGACGCCTGTCGTTCCTCAACATGATGGCGCACATTTTGCATTTGACCGCGATTTAAAAGTGCGCGGCTGCCCGCAAATATAATATGCATTGCAGCAACGGGCGTCGGGCCAATGGTCATTAGCTCAGGTCAGGCCGTAAAAAATGACAAGCTGCTGCTGTTGACTAATTGAATACCCTTCTTCAAAGCGATTCTGTTGTGATTCCTATAATTTATTAGTCATCTTAATACGCACTGGTAATTTAAAAATATATTGTGTCCACATTTTAATATTGATAAATAGCCTCGTTCATTTCAGTTGCCGAAGTTCTAAAGCACTTAAACAACCGATCTACCGAGGTCTGCAAAAAAGGGTATGACTGTGTGCAAATGTATTTAACATTCAGAAGGGGACATCCCATAAAAACCATATATTCGTGGACAGCATTAACGGCTTTGTCCTTCAAGCCATATTCTTCTTTCTGTCCGTCCGTTAATTAAATCTCGGAGTCTTACAAAATTAATATTTGAATTTTGCCAGTTCTAAAAGATGCGCAGCTAAAGGTTGTTTGCAAAAATTACAACCACACTTCAAGCCTTTAAACGCAATCGATAAATATCGTTTTGAGGTTTAAGTTTTACAAACTTTAAAGATTCAACAAAATTAGAGACAATAAATTTCGTAGGCTCTCTTATAGTATTTAATTTAATTTTTCATAATAATAAAAAAAAACAATCGATAAATATCGATCTTAGAAAAAGATTCTTCGAGCATTAAACTGTTTATTTTTTTTTCCTCTATTAGTTTTTCGCTGCCTTTAATCTAAGTATTGACTAATTGGTAGCCGAAGAAATATTCTCTGTTATTTTTAAGATATAAAACACATTTCACATTGATGATTGACACAGGGAATACACAATTTCATATATCTGCAGCATACCCACAGCAAGGGGAATATCAGACATTCAAGTATTATACAATGTATGTGTAACCCCTATAGCTGTACATATTTGAACATTTGTAACTGGCTAACTGGCGACTGACTCTGAGTTATGATGTTTACAATCCATTGGATTGCATTGTTGTGTTGGGGTGTTAGACCATCCAACAACACTCGCATGTCTTTCGGGAAGTAAACTTGACGAAAAGCTGAAGATGAAGATGAAAATGAAGACGACAGGCGAAAGGCGAAAGGCGCAGATGGTGAGCTGGAGAGCTGCTGACCGCACATTCATTTCGTCATTTTACAAACAAGTCGGTGTAAAAGATAAGTCGTGCCAAGTACGAACTTAAGCCACTGAAGCGAAAGATACACAACAACAACAGCAACAACAGCAAATAAAACACAACAACAACTGCGGGTCTCCATTGCGAGCAAGCGACCGCAACGACAGCAACACAAAGGACATGCCAAAGCAATTCCTCTGCGGCTAGTGGCCTGGTTGGTCGGTTGGTTGATCGGTTGGGGGGGGGGACTTAAAGGGAGCTGCGGTTATGTCAATATGACGACAATAGGATTTGCTCCGATAAGCTGCAGCGTGGTCCTTGATTCGCTATTCGCACGCGGACCCCCAGCCAAAATGTCCGCACTCTGACATCCTCTGAAGTGCTCGCTGATAAATGAAATTCGAAAATAAATGCATTTAAGTGACCCCCGTTTCCCTTTCCCTTGAAGTTGCTGGCGCGCTTTTTGTTGATTGTTGACGTCAGCAGTTTATAAATATTTCACTACAGTACATAACACTACTTAATAGGTATACTTTATATACATATACATAGTACTTTATTTTTTATATATAATTTTGTAAAAAATATACTAAAACTATTTACATTCTTGAAATTTTTTAATATGCTCTTTTTAATCTCTCCAGAATTAACTATTAAAAATTCAGAAATGCTCTTAACTGAATATCTGAACAAAAAAAAACCACTAGATAAAATAATAAACAGCTGACAATTTTTTTTATTTTGATTTGTTATCAGGTTTTAATTACACAAGTCCTTTAACAGAGAAGTTGGTTTTATTAATATATATATAGACAATTAAATCATCAATTATTATTATTCACACTTTAATTTTGTATACGATTGTCGTTGTAATTCCCAATTACTTGTGAACTAAATGTCATAAGTATATAGAAGCTAGCATGTTAGGCACACAAAATAATTATTACATTGCTCTACATTAAATCGTCATATGATGACATAAATATTAATTTAAGTACGACTTTTACGATTATGCATTTTAAGCATTTCGAAATGAACTGAGTCAGGTCGTTATAGAGCCATTAAAAATATGAATGTATAGTATAGTATAGGTGGGCACTCTGTGTGCATAATCAGTGTGTGTGTGTAATTTATGGATGTGCAAATTTTATGTTTTTTAAAAGGCTCAAATGTTTGGATTTCATTCGGAGCCCTGGCAAATAAGTCATGAAAGGACTTTAAAAACGAAATCTGCACAAAAGCAAGGGCCAAATGGGAATTGCAACAGAGCCGAGCCAAGGTGAGCTGTAACGTTTGGGCCGTTTGCCATAATAGGGCCAATATATTTCTTTTGCTGACATAACTTTTTATGCGAATGGACTAAAAAGGACTAACAGCCGAAAACGTTGATGCTCCTGCTGAGAGACTGAGCCTGAACCTGATACTGAAATCTGTGTCTCAGTCCCAGTCTGAGCCCATGACTGTGACTGTCGTTATTATTGGGCCGGTGGCGGAAACACGCTTCACGTTTTACTGAATTTGAAATTTGAAAATTATTCATGAGCATGTGGAAATTAAATTCAGGTCCACACAAAAGAGATTTATTTGTCTGCCCTCCTCTCAATCTCTATCTGTGCGAAATGAAATGTAAGGCGCGCACACACACACACACACAAAAAGAGATAACAAGAAAGAGCAGTCAGAGCAGTCAACAACACCGAACACTAAATGCTCTAACTATTTAATTCATTCGTGCCGAAATAAAGTCTGGTGAGGCACAATGATGATTTAATAAAAACTAATTACAAAAGTCTAATTAAACTTAAAATATTTTGTAGAATAAGAGGTATTAGGTATTTTTAATCAATATACAAAACTTAAATATAAAATGTTTATTTTAATAAAATGTACTTTATGCACTTAAAAAATCGTTACACATTTCGTGACAAAATTGCAATACCTTCGATTAGGGTACAACAAAACGAAATCCCCGCCAGGTCCAAAAGGAGTGGTAGAAGTAGGGGCAAGCTATTTATCTGAAGCGCCGACAGCGTCGTTTCCATCATCGTTGTGGGATTCGTTGGCTTTCATTCTGTTTTTTTTTTTTGCCAACTTATCGCAAGTTTTCCATTATAAAATTAGGTCAGCTGCAAAAATAACTCAACTCAACTATTTTAGCAGGCGGTTTTTATTTTTTTTTTGTGCTGCGGCAGCCAGGGCAAATATTTAGTTGAACGACGACAAACGGGCGTTGGCATAAAATGGAAAAAATGCTAATTTGTCAGTTTTAGGGCTGACATTGGTCAGCACCCTGTCCCCAGCATCCGCAACGGAACCAGCTCCCGTACCGAAGAAGCTGCCGTTTCGTTGTCATAAAAATTGTTTCCATTACATTATGCTGATTTCGTACATTTATACAGCCGACCGCTTCGCATCTTTCAGTTTTGCCTTCTTTGAGGCAACTTAATTTCAATTTTATGCCGTTTCCTTTGTTGTTGTCTGCTGCTGACATGGGTGCCCAGTTGTTTGACCAGAAAAACCAATTTCTATCTGCGCATATCTCTTAAAAGTTTATTTTGCAACAAGGCAACATTTGTTGAGCTGCAGATTTTTTGCGCGATGCCTCCCCCCCTCAAAATAAAACTACCTGCATATGTAGGAATAGTTATATTTATTTTGACCAAATGGGTTTTAAGGCCCAACAGCAATCAAATTTTTCGATAATGTTGATTTTGTTTTGCTGCACACAGCCAACAATCGAGATCCTGATAGTTGAAGATTCATTTGATTGGAAATTACAAGGAAATTACATTTCGGTTTTGTTTGCGTTTTACAATCACTAAAATAAAATAAACGAAATCTAAATTTTAAGTTCCTTTTATAATAAAAAGCATTTACATTTTAATAAACTTTGAATAATATTTCCACTTGTGAATAAATATTTACAAAAGAATCATACATCAATTGTTTCCGTACAGCTTGGAATAGGGTATAAAGCAGAGCACACAATTTTTAATTGATCTGAAAGTTGAAATATATACTCGTGCATACCTGATAACACCTGATAGTTAAGATTTTTATTGGCAGAATAAAACCAAATTTTAAACTGTTATAACTTTATCAATACTAAACTGATTTTAAAGTTTTATGGCATTTTGGTCGTTATTTGACCTTCAGATTGATTGTAATTTTACAACACATAAATTTTACATAATAAATTTTTTGGGAATTTTTCGATCAAAAATCATGTTAACCCACCACCTTACTCATTTTCGAAAAAATAAAATTGGTTTTAAAATTAAGAATTGCGAATTTATCTTTTTATTTGATTGTATTAGACACAATTTTCATTAAAAAAAAAAAACATCAAAGCCGATTCTGAGTAAGTAAAATTTTTGGTCAAAAATACCGCCAAATTTGACAAAATTTGGACATGTAAACATCTCGGATTCATAACTCCCATATTTTAAACCCTTTTGTGAAAAGATTTTCATGTTTTATGGAATTTAAGTCATGATAAATAAATAATTAATTATAATATTTAATTAAAAAATTTAAATTTTTTGAAATTTTTGTTAAAAACCCCATAAAACACAACATTTACAGTGATTGACAAATACTTTTACATGTAAAGCTCTCAAATCCGTAGCTCCCACACTTTAAGGTACCATATCTTTAAAAACTGAACCGTTTTTCGTGTATTATGTTTTCATAATTTGTCCTCTAGATGGACACACAGACAAGTCAATGTCGATTCGGTTAATGCCGTTTATATGGGCACACACACGCACATTTGGTGGCAATATTACAAGGATATAAAAAAACAATCCTTGCATAGGACCGCTGTCAAACTCAAAATGTTCATTAAGCTGTCCTAAAACGAACCAAGTCTCAGCCAACTTGAACAACAAACAACGCCGACAATAACAACTGTCAGCTGACACCCGCGACATGAAGCTGCAACAATTACAACAACAACACCGACAACTACAACAACACTAGCAGAAGGGGGCGCAAAAAAAATGTAGCAACTGTCACTTTACGCTGATTGCATCAATTGAAGCTCCACTGTGGCGCACGTCCATTCATCATCCGGTTGCTTCATCAACATGATGACACGACAGACGGTGACGGCGACGGCGACGGCGACGGTTGAGACAACACCAAACACCCCCCAACACCCCCAACAGATCCCGTTGTCCACTGGCAGTTTGGGATCTCATGCTACGCATGGCCAAACTAAACGAACGCGCCCCAAACTTAAAAAAAAACACACTCACACACACAAAAAAACTTTTCAACTTAATTTGGTGTGTGTGTGTGTGTGTGCGAGAGAGCCTGGCACAAAGAAAATAACGGATTCTTGCGCAAACAGAGAGAACTAAACGAATTTCGAAAATAAAATTACAACTTTGTCCAGGATCCCAAGGATGCTAGCGAAATTGCTCATCGTCTGATGTTGTTGCTGCTGCTGCTGCTGCTGCTAGCTTAAGAATTTTCGCTAGTTGTGCACCAAAAATTAGTGCACAAAACTGTTGGCGGCGGGTCGCGCACGGCTTAACTCAAATGCGGGGGTGGGGCGGAGACTTTTTTCGTTTAGGGGTTGTCTACTGTAGTTGATGTGGTCAGGCGGCTTGGCTAATGCCGTTCATTAAGTTTCGATAGAACGTTAGTTGCAAGCCACCAAACAATTGGCCATTGGCGATTGCCGATTGGCGAGAATAGCCATTTTTCCGCCCCGCGTAACCAGCAATGAAAATGAATTTTCTGATGTGCTGCGCTTGGCTTTTTAGCTGAGCAGCTTAATTGCTTTCATTTGGATCTGACAAGAGAGCGCTCTCATCGCCCTCCCCCGCCCCGCCCCCCGCGCAGCACACCTCAATATGACGTTGATTTTTAAGACACCATATTGAATAGGGTGAAAGGGTGGCAGACTGAGCTGCTGGTTGATGGCTCCGAGAAATTTTCCAGTGCACTTCACTTGGCAAACAATGATGCAAGAAATTGATTTTCAACAAGCTCAACTCGAATCCGTGAGCACAAACAGCAGGGGGCAGGAGCAAAAACTTAAGGATTGTGCGGCACTTGAAGGGAAGCTTTTGCACAGCATGATGAAAATGTCTAAGACAATTGCTTTGGCCAAAGTGCAAGAAATAGATAAAATTAGTGATGGCCCATCACCCCTCTCTCTCTCTTGCCATTGCCTGCACAAAAAGTGGGGGCGGGGCGAAGGTAAGCTAAAAGTCGCCGCCTTTTGTCGGCGTTGGTTGGAAGTGCACAAGAAATGCTTCAAGCAGCAATTGCTCAGGTACGCGGAACTCAGGTAATGCCAAATGCAAAACCTCTTGACTTTTATATTAAATATTTTCCTACATTAAGTTTAATTGGGTTTACGTGCACAAATTGCATTTATTTTAAAGATTTGTATATAAATATATAAAATATAAAAATGCATGTATATACATTTTTATATTGCGTAAAAAAATTGTTAATTTGCATAATGTGCAATTATAACACACACATACACATATATTCATATATATACATATGTACACACATATGCATTTATGCACATGAACGTGTCTTTTCCTTTTACCTGTACACATTTGTGGCTTGCGCTGCTCGCGCCTGTTTTGTTAATTAAAAATTATTGTAATTTTTTTAATGCGTAATTATTCACAAGCACTCGGCCATGTCCGCCTTTATTTATTGTACGTATTCTTGCCAAGCAGCTGCTAAAGCTCACAATGGAAAATGAAAATCAAGTAAGCATGCTTGACTATAAGATACTCTCCTACTTTCCTTAGAAATTTATTCATATATAAATTTCGAGCAAATACCGAAATTTAAAAAACTTATTTGTGATTAAGTTTTTTTATCACTTCAAAGTTTTTAAACCCTAAAAAATGCAAGAAATCGAGTTCTTAGCTTTTTTCTTAAATTTACAGGGTATAACAGAAGAAAAAAATTATTGTGCATGCCATAAATGTTAAGTGCGCTGATTAAGCACGAATTGAATCGTATTTAAGTTATTCTGCAAGTAGCTCATCATAATTTAAGCTTAAGAACAATTCAACTTTTGCTTATGTGATTAACTTAATAATAATAAATATGCAGCTTTTCACTCTTTGTCTTTCAGCAGCATTAAAGTGGAAGTCATTCAAAAATATTAATAATTAATATGTAGAAGACACTGCATGATAATGCGACAAATCAATTAAAATGCTCTCTTGCCAGCAGCTTTAGAAACTAAACTGAGCTTTAATAAAAGCCTCTTACAACGCCTGCCAAACCGACAGCTGGTGTTGAGTTTTATGTGGCCACAAGGACAATGACCATCGTCGTTGCTTTCATGAATCATTCGGCAAGCAATACTGTATGGGAGTCCATTATCGGATGGCATGTCTCCCTTATAAATAGACAAAAACTCAACCAGAAACAAAAAGCAGCTTTACACAACACACACATAGGCCACTCACACATACACTCACACACACACACACACACACATGAATGCACAATGCAGTTGTGAATAATAGGCTCTGGCTGCATGCATTAACCAAATGAACCGCAACGCCTGCCATAATATTATGAACAAATACTTAAGTACATACTCGCTATCCCACTACTCACCCTTTTTCTCTCTTTCACTGCCTCTCTGCCGTCCCATGTGGCGTATGCGTTATGCGATACACACCGTTGGCATACAACAAAGGTGAATGGTGTTCTAGAGAATATATACAACAATCAGACACTCAGTTGTGAAAATAATGACATAGTCACCTTAATATATATCCCTTTATATTTTGTAATAATGTTAAATTCTTTCATTTCAAAATTATTTGCTTATATTGAACATTTTTGAATATTCGGGGTATAACAATATAAATATTGTCTTAACATTAAAAATAAAGGTCTTCTAAATTTCAACCAAATTCAAAATATTTTTTAAGTACTAGCTTAAGCAATCAGTGAAACAAAACTAAATTTAAAATTAAAGTAAATAAAAATAATAATAGTCACCTTAATGTATATAATTTTATATTTATATTTATATAATTATATAATTTTTTAATAATTTTAAATTCTTTCATTTCAAAACTTTTCGCTTATTTTGAACTTTTTAATATACAGGCTATAACAATATAAAAAGAGTACGCATTTCAACAAAATTAAAAAAAATTTAATTTAAAAATGTCAATCAACTATTCGAAAGTTGGTATGAATATCCTCAAAAGTATTGTCACAAATAAATGGAGCGAGAGTTTCCAAATTTGGTCGGCTACCCACATAAGTGACAGCATATTTGCTGGTCAGTCTTCAAATAGGAGCCACAGACCAACAGTCTCGATTCATAGACAAATTTGTTAAAAGAGACATTTAAACTATAGATGAGCACGTGTCAAAAATGTTGTCATAATTCAGAAAGTTAAAAGAGTATTTTTTTTTTTTATAATGTTTCCGTTTCCGAAATAATTACGGTTCAAAAATCTAACATATGTTGAATTTTTATATTTTTACACGTCGTGCTTGCTCGTGACACGGCACGTGCTGAACTCCACTTTAAGTTCAGCACCCATTCAGCTCGCATTACAAGACAGCAATTAGGCTCGCTGCGGTTGCTCTAATTGGAAAATTAATAGCCAGCTGATGCTCGGCTTGGCTTCAGTCGGTTTAAGGGGTCAAGGGGGGGAGTGGACATGCATAAAATCGCATTTGATTCAATTGAAGCTCAAAATTTATTGATTGAATGGATGCATCTGCAGCAGCTACAGCTTCAGCTTCGCAAAAGAAACTCGCTTGATGCGGCTCGTTTCTGTTGCCAACAAAATTGCTCGTTTGCACATGAGCTCAGCTGAAAATTGCAACGCGAAACACGTATTCAGCCGCAGGAGCAGCGGAGTAAAGTGGGGGGCAGGGGGCCGGCTTCAGGAAAAACGTCAGCAGCAGGAGGAGCTATCAAATGATTGGCTCTGTCAGAGAAACTTATCACGAATCCTTCGCTCGTTCCGTGCATTGGCAGTTTATCAGTGGCCCACCGCATTTTCAATTACGTGCAAAACGAAATATAAGCAACAAAGTGAGCCGGAAATAAAAACTTCATTTGGCTATAAGCCATTTGAAACTTGAAATTCTTAAACAGCCATATTTAAAGTTTTTATGGTTAATAATCATAAATATCATATATTAGGGTCAACATTCAAAAGCTGTAACTTAAATAAAAAAAGCATTAAGTATTAACTTAGTATAGAATATATAATTAATTCCATTTTCGAATACATTTTTATACACTGCACTAACAAAATATTTGATTTGCTAGTACTATTTAAAGCCAAGAAAAGCTTTCCAAACAACCTATTTTCTTATATATATTATATTTTATTTTATTTCAACAAATTAAATTAAATTAAATTAAATTAATTTAACAATGCCTTAAACTTTTCTTTATTTAAGTTTCGATTGTTAAAACAAAAACACAAGGTAAACTTTTGAGAATTTTTTTAAAAGCCCCTGTCTAGATCACGAAACCTTCATTAAGCTCTGATAAACACCCTCAGCAATTGTTGTATTTTCCAGCTCCTGTTTTAGTCCTATCTATCACAAAAGCTTCAAGCAAATTGATTAACAAAATGAAGTGAAATGAAAAGACTCGTAAAAGAAAATTTGCCAGGAAATAAAAAGAAGAAGAGCATAGAGCTGGGCCATAAAACCAATTGGTCATCCCATGATCCACTGACAATGAAGTGTAAAATATGCCCAAGAAGAACGCTGTGTCTGGTTTTCCAGCTCAAGTCAATACGAGAGCACAATGAAATATTTATGCATGACGTGATGGTTGTTGGGCCGCCAAAATAAGACAAAAATAAAAAAAAATTAATAAAACAAAATCCTTAATCATTTAAATGAAATGCACCCAATATACAAAAAATAAAAAGACCTGAAGGACACCGAGTACCGAATACAATGAAATCAAGCGAGTGAAAAATTACAATTGTCACAAGACCAAATCACATTTTCATTGCTTGCGAGAACTTTCACGGCGCGTTTGACTTAATGGGAAAATAATTGTATGCAAATTTTCATGAATGCTGCGCTTGACGCACTACAAAACAAGAATCATTTGTCTTTGGCAGCAGTTTTTTATACACCCTGTAACCATCAAAAATGACAAACAAGGTATTATTAATTCGTGTCGATTTCATTGCTCGTGTGATCTGAAATCCTTTAAGATAAACATGAAAAATATACCCTGTATGTATGTATTATGTATTAAGGTCTAATTTTGATTGACAATTTTCTAACGTGCCTTGACTTTATCTTGAGAATGTTAAACATTATGAGACACAATTAAATATTTCAGATTGAACTGAAACTCTTTTGTTTTTATTTAACATGTGTAATTGTAAGTTACGATTTACAGAGTATTTCATAGCTGAGCGCTCTTAAATACGCAGCGTTGGCCAGTTGGCTAGTTGGCCATTGCTCAGCTTAATGACTTAATTTTCAATTCCATTGCACGTCATGATGGAAATGAAAAGAAATGCAAATGCTGTTGGAATTCTCTCACTCAATGCACCACACCACCCATACCACCCACCGCATGCCTCGAAACTCATTAGCCATTAAGGTGCCATTATGCGTTGTACGTTTAATTATGGAAATGCTAACTCCTTCACTTTGCCTTTTGGCCTGATGCATGATGGGAATGGAAATTTTGTATTGATTGAAGTGACCAGCAAGATAAAAAACAGAGATTTATCTAACAGCAATTTGTCAAAAAATTTCAGAATTTAATTTTTCAAGTATAATAATGAAAATTATCAATATAAGCGTTTCAAAACAAAATTTTTGTATTTTTAAATAATATAAATGTTAAAGTTAACAAATTGTATACCCTGTACCTAATAAAATTGGTCAAAAGGGTATAATGCTACTGCACAAATATTAGTCACAGGCATGAAATGAGAAATGATATACATTAAAAATTAATCCTTTATATGTGTTTATGTAAAAACAAACAATTTCAGAGACTATCTCCAGCTCATAGAAGACAGGGTATGTGTTCCTTTAACCAGACCGGCTGTCAGACTGTCAAATTCTTGTTATAAATAATTTAATGTAAAAGCTTAAGCTATAATAATAATAAAATAATAATAATTATGAAATTCGCACAATTTACAGGGTATGTCTTACTATAGCCAGCCCGTCTCAAGCACGCTGGCTTGTTATTTATGCAAAATAGCTACACAGCAGACAACTAAAGTAGCCGCTGCCAAAATTGAATAGCCCACACTGTTGAAAATGCGATACGTACTCGAACTCGTATATGGACCATAGAAAAAGGGGTTAAATTCTTGGCCATGCAAAAATAAATTTGGTTGTGCGGCCCTGTGTGTGTGTTGGGTCAGGCGCATGTCAATTATGTAAATTCGTTTTTCGCTTTTATGGCTGGCAAATGTTTAGAAATGTTGTTATAAATTCATTACAAAACTAGCCGCCCAAAAATGTTTGTTTAATTTGATTTTCGTAAATTTATGCAGAGATCTGCAAAACTACAAAATGATAAGTTAAAACTTTTGTACCAAATGGCATAGAGTGCCGAAAAGCTAATAAAATGCAAACGCTTTAATATTTCTAGATATCTGTTAGAGATAAAATTGATGTATGTTTCAATGATTTTGCAAAAATTACCCAGTAAAATAAGTTAAAGTGGGTATTATGAGGCTGCAGTAAACATCCAATTAACGAACAATAATATTCTATATTCGGTTACAGGGTATTAACGTTTGTATGATATAAAATGAAAGCACTATTAAATTCTTTAAACCATATCAAATGTATTTTTCAATTAGCAAACCGAAAAGTAAAATATGAACAAAATTAACATAAATTACAATCACCAAAAATATATCCAAGCCGCAGACATGAAACTAAAATAAATTCAACATTTTGGATTATATTTTTTTTTTTCGTTATGTACATTTATATATTTTGTTGGTTTTTATTTATTTTCATTTTTTTTTCAGTTCAGTTTGCAGACCACAGCTACAATCGGGGGATGGTGTAAAGAGGGGTGGGAGCCTGCGGGGCTGAGAGCAGAGCCGCGCTGCTGCCACACAGAGTTATATTTATTATCACAAAACATTTGCGCAAATGTCCTTTTGCATAAGCAACGATGGGGCACAGTGTCGTGCAGTCCTTTGAGAACATTTATCTTATTATCTTTGCATACAGCAACAGCAACAGCAACAGCAACAACAACAACAACAGCAACAGCAACAACAACAACAACAGCAATGGCACATAAATAAGACTCAGCGCAGTGAGCGACAACAACACTACCAACAATACCAACAACAATGAGCTGATGAGCAACATTAGGCATGGACAAAGAAAGCCACGAGAGCTTCGAAAAAGGCCCTATGAAAACCAAAAGTCAAGTCGAGCCAACAGACCGCAGAACAACAACAACAACAACAACAACAACGCAGCTCGAAAAACATTTTTGGCAAAAGCCGCCAAGCCTGACAGGCAGGCCGCAAAAGTTGCTCATACGCCCCGTGTAAGCTTACAGTGTTATTGTTGCTGTTGTTGTTGTTGTCATTGCTTTTGTTGCTTTTGTTGTGTGCTGTGTGTTTGATTTGCTTTATTGTTATTTTCACAGCCGCCGCACAAACATACTGAAACACACACAAAACTTTTGGCAGAGCGCAAAATTTTTTAATTGATTAAAGCCGCATTTGCATTGCGGCTTACAAGCAGCTTAACAATATTTTTGAAATTTATTCTTTGTTTTTATTATTATTTTTTTTTTTACTTTGCAAACTAACCACGCAGGCTATGAAATATTTGCATTTTGCATTTGCAATTTGATAATTAAAGTCGAGCCATATGTCGGTATTTTTATATAAAAATTCACATATTTTATGAAGTATTTACACAATTTAAAAAGACCAAAAAGTCATAAAAATGAAATGAAATAAAAAAAGAACATTGCCATCGGGAGTAGCCGACAGCGCAATACATGTCTGAGCCTTTTAAAGCTGTAACATATTTGAAAATAGTATATTTATTTTATTTTTTTTATCATTGATTGATTTATTTTTGTAGTAACTTATCTTTAAAGTTTGGTAGCCTATAAAAGTTGTAATCTGTGCGTGTTCCGCATTTGTTGATGTTATTGCTCTTTTAGTAACCTAGCCAAAAAATCGCGCAAAATGGGTAGTTGTTACACACACACACACACACACACATGTTTATTGTTGCGCAATTTTACTAGACTATTTTTTGTTTGTTGTTGCATTAGTTGTTGTTTTTTTAACTTGGCAATATTGTTGTTGTTGTAGCTGTTGATATTTTCGCCGTGTTATTTTCGCGTCGATTTTGCTCTTGGCCGTTCGCACAATTTCCGTTGTCAGTCGTGTGTGTTTGTGTTCAGTTCGCTTCGGTGGGCTTCTAATTTTTGCCGCATGTTCATGAACCAAAAAATTGCTGTTCCCATTGCCATCCAATTGTTATAGTTGTAGCTCCCATCCACCCAACCCGCAATCCCCGCGCTTCGTATTGGTTTTGTACACTTGTTCTGTCTTTTGACTATTTGGCATACACGGCGTATGCGTGTTATTACCGCCGGACCGTGCCAAACTGCCAAGTTGTTGTTGCTGTTGTCAGCTATTTTGTAGCCAAAAATATAACAACTCCTTTCTGTTAGCTTTACTGTTATGTGGTTATTAATGCCCCGTTTTCATATCCAGAACCCATTGAAAGTACCGAAATGACCATCGGTTTTTTTTCATCGAATTAGAAAAAGTTCCTTGCGGCAATATATATGTATACATAAAAAAAAAGAAACAGATTATCTAGTTCAAAATAAAACCCAATAGTGCAGTTTAAAAAAATTTAAACATATTAACAGCAACGTTTTAAATCCTTTTACGATATTTTGATGTAAAAATCTACTATTGTGCATCTTTAAACTAAAGCTGAAGTTTTCATTCTGTAATATTTTCAAAGCTGTTGAAAACACACGCGGAAGTTATGCAAGAAAATAATGTCTATTGTTAATTGCCCACAAAACATTGTTCGAACTTTCTACGCGATTCTCATGAATTTAAGGAATGCCTGCAGACTTTTGGTTTTTTCACTGATGTGTGTGTTTTTATACAAAAAATGCTTTTAAAGCTTCGTTTATCATTCGCTCTATCTCTCTCCCTCCCTCTATCCCTTAACTGTTTCATACACTATTACTCTCTTGGTCTATTTCGATGTAGCTTTTAAAATCGGACTCTCTAGATTTTACATTTACATTTAAAAAAAAAACTAAGTGAAATTTACAGTTCTAACGGAGAGGTAATCCCTTAAAGGACATAGGCTTATGATATATGTAAGTGTTTTAAGTGGCATTACAACCGGGGTGGCTTGAGCATTAGCACACATCAAAATGCAAAGTAATTAAAAACGCCAACGACAAAAGCAGGCAACGGAATTACTGAAATTACATGGCGCAAGAAGAGCAGCAGCAGCAGCAACAAGCAGCAACAACAATAACAATGATTGTTGGCCGTAATGCAATTTAATGTCCGAACAGAAGCCAATGGCCGTAACCACAGAATGGCCGGGATGAGTTTGAAGTGTTGCAGATATTGGTCAAAAGTGCCGCCGACTGGACAACAAAAGCCACACAGAGACAGGCCGAGATAAACGCCCACAGAAGCAGTTATCAGCCAGGACACACACAAACAGGACACGGGACGAAACGACAATGGACAGCAAGCTGAGCTTGAACAGCCGGCGACAAAGTGCGCTCACATAATAATAATGGAAATAATTTAACTTATTGGATTTTAATGAGATTACATATGCGAAACACGGCCCGCTTCGGGTATTAAAACTTGGTCAACTTTGTCGGTGTGTGCGTGTCGTGTGTATAATGACCATTGGGGTAAAGTCAAATTCAATGATAATGCTCTGGTCAACCATGTGATGCTGATTGCAATGATTGCATCCTCCACATAAAGACCCCCAGTCGGTGTGTCAAACAAACCGACTTTTCAGATATTGCCTTGAGTGCACTAAAATGTGCATTATAGTAATATTTTAAATTACATTTCGGTTAAGCTAGACGCAATGCACAAATCTTAGACAATATCAATTCCTAATTGGAATGCTTAGAAAATACACATACATATATATAATCGATTTGTGCAAATTTCTACATAGCCCAAACTTTGCATAATCATATGATAGCATATAAGTCTACGCAACGTTAAGTTTTATTTAACACTCTATTATTCACTCCAACTATAGCTTCAAGTAAAGTTCCTATATCGGCGGTATGAAATGATACATATAAATGATATATTATGCGAATACAATTTTAAAATTTTTTAAAAAATTGTTTTTGAAAATATTATCTGTAGTCGTGCGAATTTATTTTAATTGTCTAACAAGGCCATTTCGACCCCTCTATGCGATTTTCATGAATTTAGTGTGACCAGCGCGCACAAATGCTACAGTCTCCTCAGCGTATAATGTCTCACCCACACAAATATTTCCGGATGCTTTAATTAGGGCCGCTCTAATTGCTGTTGGGCAGATTGTTGGACGCAGTCGCTGCGACGTTTTTCAACATTTAAATGCAGTTAGTTGACTGATCTACTGCTGTGGGGCAACTTTAACCGGCTGCCAGGCAGTGTCAGAAAGTTCGTCACGTCAGCCAGTCATCAGCGCATGGCCACAACTAACCACATGCCACATCATTTCCAGGCGCAAACTGCCGCCGGGCTCGCCATGGCCATTGTACACGAACATGAACATGTTTTGGGTAGGCCAGTCGGCATGATATGTGTAGACCTTTTCCGTGCATACATATGTATTGTATGTTCCGGCTGGAAGCTCATTATCAAAATGTTTTGCAAATTTTTTTTTTTCGTTTTTCTCTTTTTTTGTTTTTATTGTGCGGTCGCCACGTTTTCTAACCACATTTTAGCTTCATTTACAGTTATTTGCTGCGTTGTCTCGTCGTGTTTTGTAATTCGGGTTTCATATGAGTACCTGAACCCACTTGTTCAATTTGTCCGTCCCACGTCCGTGCAACTACAACTTGGCCCACACGCAAAAACCGCAAATTCAATTTTGGTTTGCAGCCTACAACGTTATTGCAGTGTGTGTTTTACAACGATTCGTTTTTGTTGCTGCTGCTGCTGCTGTGTACTTTTAATGCAATTTATGTGAAGTGTTTTACATGTTTTGTTTGCCTTTCACCGCAAACGATCTTTTGCAATATAAATCAGTGGAGGGTGCGGGACAGTATTTGTCAACGCAACTCTAATGTGAATATATTTTCAAATTGTAACAGCTATTCTTGTGCACTGCTTGGCATGTACTTGAGCTGTACACTGCTTGCTTGCGCTGCATTGCCAGCAAAGCAGTTCAACTAAATGCCCGTATTTTCAAATAATAAATTTAATAAATTCAAATGTGTAACTACGAAAAGTAAATTCATAAGTTAAAAAAGTTTGCTTATGAATTTATTTGACAACTTATCCAAAAGACTTTTACATATTTAACCGTATTCAAGTAATTGCCTGCATTTCTTAAGTTTTTTGAATTTTACTTTTCATTTGACTTGGATGAGGTCTTGCAGTGGAATAAGAACTGTTTTGAATATGTCGATCGTTGGTCTTGTGTCCGTCCATGTCTTCGCAGATCATCACATTATGCAATGTGGCTTTTAATTCATGTGACGTTTTTCCAATCACTGTAACTAAATTGGGTAAATTTTCAAAAAAATCTGAAGTATCTGCAATCTTATGCTCGATGGCTCTCGATGCCCTATCATCGAAATTCTGTAACCAATGATCAATTTTCTCCTCATTATTTAAAGGCATGTCCGGGCTTGTTTTGATTGCCTTGAGCGTTTCATAGTCCTTACAGACCTTGTTAGCCAGCTGCAAGGCGTCAGCAATAAGCTGGTTTTCTAATTCGCAATCGGAGCCCGCTTCACTTTCCCCCTTGCTGTCATCGACTCTTGGATTTGTTGTTGTTACTTTCAGATTGTAATCTTGACCACTTGAGGACTGAAAGAGCATTTCCCCCTTCGGCCCGGTTTTTTGGCCATCATCATGTGGGCCGTCCTGCAGTGACAACATAAATTAATAAGGTGTTAAAAAAAAACTGCTCGTTTACTTCGTGCAATTTTTGGCGACTATTCATAATCGATTGATTTGAATTATCTGATCTGTTGCCAATAAAATTTGTATATGGACGTGATCTATTCGGATATGGGCCTTGATATGCCTTCATCTGTGGTACTTGTTCCTTGGGCGGGAGTGGGCGGTAGTTTTGCAGCTGCTCCTTAAACAGAAGCTGCTGCGCATTTGCAGGCAGCGGCCGCAGCTTGCATTCTTGTTCTTGCTGTTGCTCTTTGCCCAAAGAATCCTTCAGTAGCCGAGCATTCTGATGTTGTTCCTGCAGCTGGAACGCTGTCTGATCCATAAAGTGTTCGTTTTGTGGAGTTGCCTGCTGTTGTTGCCAGTGAACAGAAATGTTTGTTGTTGTTTCTTGTTGCGCTTGTAAAAATTGCTGCAGGAAGTCAGTTGTTATAATACATTAGTGCAATTCCAAAGTTAAATTGTTTCAATTTTGCTTTAAGATATTATTTATATTTTTATGTATACTTAGAGTTAAAACGTAAAGTTCGGATGACGAACCTCCGGCGGAACTTGTTTGTCATGTTTTATTGACTCTAGCGATTCTGTGACCATCTTTGTTGATTGTTGTCCAGGTTTTTTGCGGGGTATACGTAACATCGATATGGCATCCGACACGCCCGGTATTTTCCATGGTCGCTGCTTTGAGGCTTCCGGTTTCACTTGAAAATTATTTCGCTTAGCTGCCGACGGCTGTAAATTGTTTCTGCGCGTCCCTATCAATTGCTCTATCTGTATACAAAAATAAAAGCAGGCGATATCATTATTATTCTTAACGAAATCGGCACTTACACTTTGAATCGTGATGTACGGCTCAGAGGGGGATAACATGCACTTCCAGAAGTCCTCATAGTTTTCCTGCCATTCTGCATAGCTATATTTGTCAATGCCCGTTTGTGAAACAATTTGACCCCACATGCGTTGGATATCTGCTCTTTTCAGCCTATATTGGTCCATTTTCAAACACGAAATGTATTTTTTTTCTCATGCAATTCTTAGCACTTTTTAGACAACGCCAACTAAGATTCATTTATAATTGAATAGTTCTGAAAGTGATACTAAAATCGATATCGATAGGTTTTTGACTTATCAAAACAAAAACACAATATTTGATTAATTTTAAATATTTTAATGCGAATTTAATTTCTTATTATTGTTTTGCCTAGCTACAGATGAAAATTTTCATATAATGCATGTATAACAATCAATATTTTTATGTTTGCACTAGTATCGTTTAAATACATATATTAATACAAACATTGTTTCGTTTAAACATTTGTAAGCAGCAATCGCAATATTTGTATATACATATATGTATTTATGCTTTGTATAAATATTTGACTTTATTTGTAATATGAAAACTATTTATTTAAAATTTGTATACGAGTTGCTTACTTGAGTTTTTTCTGTTTAATATATATTTTTATATAATATGGATCTTTTGATTTATTAAAGAGTACAATATTTTGATTAGTTTCCTGTGTGTGAGTGTGGATATAGTAATAATCTAGCAAATGATGATCAATTTAACTGGAATGCAATAAATTTTAATACAAAATTTGGTTAATTTGGAGTACTACATTCATATAGTTCTCAATACTAGTTAGTTAATAGGTTTGGCCAATTGTTTTGCTAGTTAGCACATGAATTACAACAGCAATGTTAACACATATACATACGAATCGTACATAATACATGTAATTACTAGAATTTAGTATTTTGATATGATCATGAATCACAACAATATGTTATCAATATCTGTTGAATATACAATGTTTTAGTTAGGCGTAATATCAATGACGAATTACATAGTTACATATACAGGTAGCAATACATTCATATGATTTACTTTTTTTAAAATAATTAACAATGTGTTATATATTTAAAATAATTGCTGCTTTAAAAGTCCAAGCAATAATATTAATAAAACAAAACAATAAAAATCTGTTTTTTTCAACATTTTTGTAAAAGGAAAACATTCTTTGGAACAGTAGCAAACGTTGTTGGCTTTTTTAAAAATATTAAAACCAATAAAAATATAGTATAGTTTATAGTTTAACTATGTACGTAAGTAAGTATATGACGACGAACGGCAACGTGAATAATGTCCGTGTTTAATACGGCTCAGTCTTCTGCTAAACTCAATGCAGTGATTAATGATAAAAGCGAAATGACAATTTTCGAGGACGTCTTTGATGACATTGGCATTGACTTCAGTGCATACCGGGCCTAGGCATTATTGTTCTCGCCGCAGCATTGTATGCAGTCCATGCAGTTGTGCTACCTGTTGCCATCATTCTTTCGGCTCATATTCGATGAGGTCATTTGTATCTATAAATAAAAGATGAAATTTTTAGTGGCGGCATTTAAAAATTATAATCGGAGTGGAGCGAGGAACAGTTGGGTGTGCGTGTATTGCATAAGCAGGGTACATGCGTGCAGTAAGTGACTGACCTTTAGTCCTTGCATTATTGTTTGTAGTATTCTTAAGGCTAACGTGTTTCAACTTCACACGCACAACAACAAATATAAAAACGTTTAAAGTGACAGAAAACGTACAAACTACATTTAGAGGTGTACAGATAGATAGATAGACAGTTAAAATTGTGAGTGTCGGTGCAAGTGTGGGTGTGTTATAGTTATAGTGTTATAGTGTCACATTGAGATGAAAAATTAAATGCAAATGCAAGCACACCTGCATTGAGCGTATGGTATCCAACAATGCCTTCTTCTCTTCCAGCAATATGCTAATATCATCCTGTGCTGCCTTTAAGTACGAGCGCAGCACATCCGTTTCCTGTTTCGTCTTTTGCCTGAAATTTGAAAATATTTATAATCAATTTAATTCAAGTGAACGCCATACTCACCTATAGTTATCTGTATTAATCTTGGAATCGACAATCTGTTTGCGGAGCTGCTCATTGTCCAGCTTCATTTGCTGCATGACAAGCTGCATAGAGAGCAGCTCACGGTCGCGTTCGCGTGGTGCGCCAAACAAGGCGCCACCCAGTGCCTGATGCTGCTCAGAGCTCATATTTGTATCTGCAAGGGTAACCAATGAAGGGTACTTAATGAATTAATTTTAGACTTACCAATAGGCTGAATTTTGAGCATGCCGCTCTTGTCGCGTTCAATATGCATGCGACCAATGCACAGATTGATGGGCACTGTACCCGGTGAGGTAATATTAACGGGCGGACGATCTTCCAGCAAATTAATGCGCACATTTTCCAGATTAATCTGATGAGAAAATTAAAATGAATGAGTTTGGGAAAACATTTTTTGGCTTAAAGCAACTGTACCGAGACAGGCATAGGCGTTGAAATGATCTCATCCTCGGCCAGATCACCCAGACCAATTACTGTGCTCATTGACAAATCCAAGCTTATGTCCTTAACGCGTATATCGGCATGGTGCGTAAACCAGCTGTCAATTAAATGTAAACAATCAAAAGTTGCAAATTATATCTTGAGGTGTTTAGAGATTAACCTTTGTATACGTTTGCGATCGATGATGCCTTCAATTTCCTTGGGCATGTTCAGAGTCTCCTCGAGGCGCAACTTTATGCAGGGCGGTGCTTCCGGATTGTACGGCGCCAGATTCCAGGCCTTGCAGCGTGCTCCAAACTTGGTCTGTAAATGTGAATCAACAGGATATCAATCAATATGAACCAATAACTTAAATAAAACCCTATGATTAGTAGATTAGCATGCGGGTAATGAAAACTACTATAAACGTGCAAAGCGGCAAGCACAGTCTACTGTATTTGTGTTTGTATGAGTGTGTGTGTGTTATGTTCAAAATATTTAAGGCAGAGTTAATTTGGAGTTGAGCGATTGTGATTAATGGTTAGCAGTTGGTGTTAAGTTGGTAAGTAGAGCGCCAATTGGTAAGCCAAATGTACCGTTCTTGTTAGTGTTGCTGTTGTGGTTGTGGTGTTTGTTATAAGTTATATATTCGTTGATTCCCAAGTACGGTGTTGTCGCCTTCAAACCTAAGTGTACGTTTGACCAAGCCAATTTGCAACAAAACAAAAATAAAACCAACGAGAAGTCGAAAATAAAATGTAACTTAAAACTGTGGTTGCTACAAAAGCTCTAGGAACTATTGAGTAAAAACTTTATATATATATATATATATATATTTTGATATCTGCACGCCTGACAGACATAGGCGGAGGGGCGCATGAGAAGGCATGCTCAAAAAACATTCGTATTCAACAATAAACAGTTTCAAAAAGCTGCCTTTATTGTTACTACGATGAATAACCAATTGAAACTGGCATTATCATATAACTATATTAAATTTAACTACTTTAACTAGTGGCCATAAACGCTTTCAAACTGCAACAGCGCTGGCAAAATAAGCCAAAAGAAAACGGTCACTACTAGAAACGACTAAAAAATAATCCAAAATTTTTAAATTAAGAAAAATGTAGGACTTAAAATATTAATTATGTAAGTATATACAAAAGCAGCAAAAGAAAATTAATAAGTTAGCTGTTAAATAAGAATTTCAATTTTGTAGTTGAGCTTTATTTTATACCTTGTTCGCTTGATGCGCGATCTGTTTTGTTGTTGTTGAAGAGTGTTGGTTGTTGTTGTTGTTTTAAAATATGTGTCATGTTGTTGTTGTCGTAAATCAATTTACAAAGTGTTCATAGTTGTTGATTATAGAGAAATTAAACGTTGAGCACAATTTTTGTATTTAATTAGCACACATTGAGATGGTTTTTTTTTTATATGAAAACATATTTGGTTTTTAGAGAAGAGAGAAAATATAATGAGAAAATGATTATGTGAGAAATTTATCTTACAATCAAATGTATTGCTAAATAATTATTAAAATCAATTGGTTTTTTTAAACTCTGTTAGATGTTTAAAATTTATCGGAACATGCAGAAAATTTTATAGAAAGTTTATAAAAAATTAAATTAAAAAAAAAATTAATTTAGAGAGAGTATTTTAAGAAGAATCTTGAAGGATTTAAAGAAAGTGATTTGTTTATATACAAAACACAAATCATAAAAAAATAAACCTAATGTAGACGAAAAAAATTTAAAATAAGAAAATTAAACATTATCGACTTAAAACGTAGCCCACCTGCAACTCATCCCACGGTATGGCGCCGCACTCATCACAAGAAACGGCAGCCACTTGCAAACGCACCGAGGATTTGGGACCCTCCTGCTGGCGTATGAGCTCTACGGTGGTTAGCCTAAATGTAAAAAAAAATGGCCTATTATATCGGAGCATTATGAAGTTATATAAAGTGCAATTGCAACCTAAAAGTGGCCATTGAGACCAGATCACGTCGCCGCCAGGTGCTCGCCTCAGAGGGCTCAGAGGGCGAAGACATGTTCGTCTTGTAGCTGCTAGGCTCCTCGTACACCTCGCTTGCCACCTCAACCGGGGAAGCCTTCATGTTGTTGTCATTGGTGAAGGGATTGAGACGAAACATGACATCCATGCAGTCCATGGTCTTGTCATCGCCCATCACAGTGGCATAGTTCTCCGAGTCGGAGCTCATGTCGCTCTGTACAGAAAATGTATCACTGGCATCATCATTGGGCGTGCCTGACTTAATGGCCGAATCAATGGAAGTCATAAAACTAGAGAAGCCCTTCTTCATAGAGAGTAAACCCGAATTAATTTCCTTAGTAATGCTGGGCACAGTATCGCTACCCGCACCGGAGCGCACTGTGCTCTTGAGGCTCTTCGAGGCAGATGATATTGATTGCGATTGCATGGAGATGCCAGTGTCGGGTCGCGAGCCCTGACTGGGCGTTGAGGAAGCCAATGTTGGAGTGCTCTGAATTTGCACATTATAGCTTTAAATATAAATTATATTAGAACGCTAGAAACATATGTGAAAAAGTATACCAACTTACCCATGCGTATTGGGATTGGATATATGAATGCCACTGTCAAATGGTGGATCGTTGGTGACAGGCGACGGTGTCTCTATGCTGCCAAATGTATTGTTCTTAATCTGATCCAGTGGCGGTGGTGTGGGCCATGTTATATTGCCGCCTGCAAAATTGGTGATTTTTGAATAAGATTCAAATTGAATTTTAGCTTTCCGTCTATTTTACAATATTTGGATAGATAGTCACTAATTATTTGTTGCGTTAGTTTAGTACAAAAACATGCGAGATTATTTAAGAGAATGTGTTTTTTCAAGCCAAATTGAACAGTTATTTTTCAGAAATTATATTATTACTATTTTATTATCAACATTAAGCCATTAAAAACACACTCATTTAAGTGAATTTAACAATCAGTGACTTAAAATCCTACGTGTCCAGCCTACATTTAGATTAAATTTTAAATAAGCAAATTTACAGCGTCGAAAGCAAATATACAAATAAAATAGAAATTAGGCAAAATCAGTTCCTAACTAGGGTTTTAAGTGGCAGTGATTTGGACTGGTTAAACTATACGAAGTAGTGTTACATATACATGTGAAAGTTAGTTATTTAATTTGTGACTTGTTTTTTTTGTGATATTAATTGTTATAGATCGAATAGCTCACTAGAGAGAGAGACTCGGTTCTTGGGTTAGTTTCGTAAGCTAGCGCTTAATTGATAAATTTAAAACTAAAGAGTTTTGAAGGGGAGACAACAAAAGAAATATAATTCTTACTATTCATGTGTAAATCATCACCCAAACTAGCTGAATCGGGTAAGACACTTTCAGCATCACCACCACTCGATTCCTTACCAGGTGTTGGCGATGGCATCACAAGCGTCACCTCGATCTGTGGCACAACACATCCAAATATTATGGATTTTTTTTGATTTTGCTGTTGCAATAGACAGAGAACATTAGTTTCATGATACTAAAATACTTTTTGTTTTGTGCCGTGCACCAACCTTTTGCAGGATGCGCTCCGCATCCAAGTTAAGGAACGTGGACATTTCATTGAACTCCTCAGCTAGACGCAGCAGGAACAACAACTGATAATGATCGATTTGCAGGCTAACCAAATTTGATATATGCGCTATCGCATGCATATCGGCGCAACGTTCGATGGACGTGGCAGCATCCGCTTCTGGAGCCGGCAAAACGCGCACATCCTCATCGCTAAGAAACGGATTCCGTGGCAATGGTGGCAACGTTGGCAATGGCGTCAAACCCATGCTCTCCATGTGCGAGGCGCTGCTCTGATGTTTACCCACCTCCAGCTGCAGCTGTGCCTGAGCCTGGGCTGCTCCGCCGGCATGTAGCCAAAGTGTAATGGGCACCGCATCTATGAAGGGTATGGATTTATTGGGGCCCAGCGAGCGTGCGCCTAGAAAATCAACCCAAATGGGATCCAATTTAATGCACCAGACATCACGCGGCTCCGACCACATGGCATAGCGCGACAGGTACTGGGTGGATGCGGAACGCGGCAGCTGAGTATGTGCCTGCGTTGGAGACATCGGCGCCGACATCATGCTAACATCGGAGGCGGCCACGTGCGACAGAATGCGATCGGTGACAATGCACATGTCGCCCTCCACGGAGGGAAAACCGCTGCCAAAGACCAGGGAGCCCTCTTGCAGAGAGTGCAGCGCTTGAGCCAAATCCGCACGTGAGCTGCCCATTTCGCGTATGTTGGTCAGTGCGAAGCGAGAGATTTGTATTTGCATTGTCTTCGGTCGATCCTTTTGATTGGGCGCATCCAGCGCCGCTTCCATGACCACGCGCGGCATAATGGCCTCCACCTTGACATCCATGTACATCAGATTTGGCTCCTGTTCGACGCTGAGCGCAGCGGCCATCTGTGTGCCATTGGAGCCATTGGATGCGTTCGAGGCAATGGAGCCGCGCGTGCTCTGCGGCTGCTGCTGCAACGTGGCCTGGGAGCCGACGCTGGTGCGCAGCAAGCTCTCGTGCAGATTCAAGCCAAACGAATTTAGCCACAATATCGAGCTGAGATCAAAATGCACTTGCAGCGGATTAATGTGCACAAACATTTTTGAAGGCGGCACTGCACGGAATTACAAAACAGAGCAATTATTATAAATATTGTTTAACTGAATTTGCGGTGAAACACTTACGTGGAAAAACAAAGTCACCAGGATAATAAAAGTACGTGTACTCGGCATGCACTATGGGCATCTCGGCGGGAAACGAGTAACGATCCTTGTCGCCTGCAACCAGATGCGAGAGTTAGTTAAATTTCACATAAATTGATTACTCCAAACGGACTACAAATGGCACACATAAAATATTTTAGCGCAGGGTGAAGGCAATAGATCAACTCTTGAAGATCAACTCTGGATTGCTGATCCCATATTACAAAACATATGTAAAAGCTCATTTCCAAGAATTAAAATACGAATTTTGTTTTCAGATTAGAAAATATTGACCATTAAATTTGAAATTTTTTTCCTTTTGAATAAAATAATAATAATATGTACATATGACATACCGATTTCAAAGAAAATTGGAACATTTTAAATATGTGAATTGAAGGAAACTTCTAAAATGGATTAATTATTTTTTTTTTCCAATAATTCGATTGAGTTTATCAAATTAATGATTAAATATAAATTTTGAAAAATTATTATCAAATCAAGGCTTGATCTGTTTCTTTCACCCATGTCCAATTGCGTAATGTTTGCAGGATATTCACCTGAGGATTTGCTTTTCCTTTTATGTTGTGCTACAAAAACAACAACAAAATGACAAAGTGACAGACGCAACAAACAACAAAAGCGTTTTACAAATGCGATTAATGAGACGGGATGATGATGGGATGTCATGATGTCAAATAAAAAACATGTGAGTTCAGTTAAGAGTTAAACAACAAAACAATAACAACAAAAACCAAGCGGAGAAAGAGAAATACGCAAAATTTCATTAGTCAAAAGTGGCGAGTGTGTGAGAGTGTGTGTGTTTGCTGTGACAGGATGCCTCGAGCTTAAATGTAAATATTGACATATGGTTAATATTAATTATAAACAAGAATTTTGTCGTCGATTGTAGCCCACTGCGCAATACTCGTTCACAATAAAATAGTTTAAAATAGTCGTAAACAGTTATATTTATGATTTTTGTAAATTGTGGGACGATGGAAAGACCTTCAGAGGTCATCAGAAAAGGGCTTCAGCTCTTAAATTGTGGGATCTATGGACTTTCGTGGTTTTCGTGACCCTAAGAAACATAGAATTTATATATTTGCCACGTCGCCAGTGTATGTATACAATCTTTAAAAGTCTTAAGTAAATCTGTATGAAAATGTTGTATGCATCCATCTTATTTATCAAATTAGCCACGCCCTTAGTGGGCGTAGCAAAAATATATTAACACTAAATCTGACTTGGCTATAGGTGAATACATATTTCGAATTTGAGCACTGACGGACATTTCATAAATACAATAAATTCTTTTCACTTTGTGAACTAGTATATTAATAGTAATGTTAAACAACATAATCACTTTATTCTTTAGTTTTTTTCTGTTTTGTGCAGGTGTTGATGCTAACACTAAAGTACTCCACTTATTTCATACCTGAGACAAACTCTTTCGGCATTTGCTTTTTGCCGGACGTGGTAACGCGATATAACGTAAAATCCTCGATTCTCAGTATAACGCAGGAGCTCATTAGCTTGGCCAGATTCTCCAGCGTGTTGCGCTGCTGGGCGGCCTGTGTGAACTGACTGCTGGCCGACGCAGTGCCCGAACCCAGGCCCGAGACGGAACCCGAGCCAGAACCGGCGGCAGCTGTAGCTGCTGCTGCAGTTGGCGTGCTGCTGCCATTGGAGCCGGGACCAGCGCTGCCGTATTGTGAGCCCAGCAACGATGCGTTCAGCATGATGGGCGAGGCAGGAGCGCTGCGTTCGAGGGGCGCATGCATAGCCGGTCGATTGGGCTGACTGAGATTGAGCACCGCCTCACGAAAGGCGTTGAGCGATTCTTTAAGCCACAGTGCGGGCGCCACCGACGCCTCCTTGTACTTGGCCCAATGGGATCGATCCGATTTGGCCAAATGATAGGGATAGTAATCCACCTGAAACGCGGTCACAGACACCTGCAAGGCACCGCCCTTGTCCAGATCCGGATAACTGGAGCGCCCGTCGCCCTCATCATCGCACAAGTGCAGATCAATGCGCTGACTAAAGAAATGATACGAGGTCTCGCGCACATCGAAGGCATTAAACATACGCTGCGCCGTCGTCGTATGCACCGATTCGGAGAGCCGATTCTGTTGTTGCGCCACCTGCGCCTGGTACTCGGGCAGGGTCTAAGGGCAAAGAATATTCCATTTAGAGATCGAAGGATATAGTCAATTTTCCTACTCACCTGCAATTTACGCGCCGCCTTTGACTTTTGTGTGGCATGTGTGGCCGCCTTGATTAAGCCCGAGAGCGAGTCCACAAAATGGAGCGCCGCCTTCAACTGGGAGTCGGTGAGCACCCACAGCAGATCGTCGAGTATGAGCACCAGGCGGGAGGCCAGCAACGTGCAATCCGCCAGACGTTTGCGTATGGTGATGCGACAGCGCGCATGATTCGTGAGCAAGCGCAGCGGGGTCAGCGATTTGTCCTGAGTGGAGCTGGCCTCGATGCGAACCGTTTGCCAGGAGAGCTCTTTGAATATCAGTATGATGCCCTTTTGGCCATCCTTGAGGCGCGTCAAACGCAAATCGGCATTGGCCCACTTTGGTGTCTTGGACTCGACGCGTATGCGCGACATTTGCACGGAGGCGGTGAAGGCGGCGCTCACAAAGTTCACATTGACCGTGTTCACCACAATGGTGATGCCGTCAACCACCTTGTGTATGAAGCTGTATTTACCCTGTGGCACCTGGGGCAGCGCTGCGGCGGTGGCGCCACCCCCGCCACCATCGCGCGTTGTGGGATTGCAGGTCTCGATGGTAATGCGCACCTCATCCAGCGTCTGTGGGAATTATTTGTAAGGCAATTAGCAAAAAGGATCTGTTGCTTGTGAAACGGTTCGCTTACCAGCGTTATGGGCACGCTTTTCAGCTTGGTCCAACTGATGCGGAAGGAGACATGATTGCACCAGGCTGACGTCAGGCGCAGCCAATTGGGCAGCTCCAGCAGCTCGGTGAGCACACGCTCATCCAATTCCAGGTTCGAGAGTTCACCCTCGCCACGAAATGTGCTCAAATTGATTTTATCCGAGGATAGATTCTTTGTATAGCTGTTAATATAAGTAATAGATACTTAGTTGGGATTAAGCACAGCGATAAATTTCAGCTTAGCTGCCCCACATCACAGAGCTGTCAACACACATTTGTGGCAAGAAATGGCGCCAGAGTCGGCGCCAGCTGCTGACCCGCCAGTTGCCATCAATTGACCCATTTCGAGTTAATGTTTTGCATGCATAATTGAAATCTAACTATTGATTGAATTAACGTTGATTTTGCAGTTTCTAGCTCGTCAGAAGATGTTATTATGAAGGTAAAAAAAATACTATCAAACTATAAAATTATTTAGTTTTTTAAAGCGAAGGAAAACAGTGAAAATACATCCCCATTTTTTCGAGTTCCGGGGAACCTCAAGGAAAGTTAAAAAACTGAGTATGCTATTATTTAGGGGAATTACAGTTAACATAATATCAGGAAAAATTTATAGTAAAATAGAAAACCCATAATATTTAGTTCATCCACCATTGGCATATATTACGGAAAAATGGGGGTGTGTGTTCACACTTTTCCTTTACTGTGAACGAATATTTTGTTTTCCCATTAAAGCATTTCTTCTCCCCTCTCTTTTTAGGTTTCTTTCAAGTTTCCCATTAAAGCGTAATAATCGGACACAGCTGATACTTAAATGCCGATAGGTAAAATCCCCCTCTAAACTAGTCCGCACCTTTTTGTTATTTGTTATATAAGTACATAATATTGGCAATATACTGCCTACAATAAAAATGTCCGCTGCATTGTTGAAAAGTTTATATAATTGAAACTTTTTGGGACAGAGTAAAAACTTTTTACTTGAAGGGGCTGCTTTCCCTTTTATTCTCCTCAGATGAGTGCCGCGTAAATTGAAAGGACGGGGCAGAAGGAAGCACAGATAAAAGGCAACAAGTTTGTTGCTGTGCATTTACACTTAAGTCTTGTTATAAAGTTAGTTTGCTTGCAGCTTAATTGCGTGCAAAAAACTTGAGCGGGAGGAGGCCGCATACCAAAAACTTTAACACAGAACAAAGTCTAAGCAAACAAAAGCAGCAAATTTTTGGGTACACACATATACATACACATATCTTCATATGCTTGTTTTAGGGACACTCGCATAAGGACAAAGGAAGCAGGAAGCGAACTGGAAACACAATGCGCCAATACTTAAGTTATAAGCTAAAAGTATACGAGTTTTAATTCAGCTTTAGCCCATCTTTGGGACTCTAAACTGGCTTTAAACTTGATGCGAGATAAAAGAAACAAAAAATATAAACAAATTGATTTTTACTTTTTCTGATTTTAAGATGACATTATATAAAAGCAATCGGTTGACTAATTAAAAACTTTTCTATTTTATTTAAAGATAAGATAAAGTGTTTTATAAGCTATAAAAAATTCGATATTTGATATTGTTTTTATAATAAGAATTATTATTTTGTGCCCTAAGCTAATATATTTCGCTCCTGTGTTGCATTTATTTATCCAACTGAAAGGGCCACATTCCTAGGTATGATATATGCACACAAATACATACTCGTGTATATGTGCAAATATAAATATGATGTTGATGGGTTCAAAGGAAAGTAAAACAGATTGTAGTCACCCAATAATTGAAAAAAAAAATGCTATAGCCCAGGGTGCCTGTTAATTTAAAATTCAAATTGTTTTCCTTGATTCGATAGCAGATGTAAACACGTAAAAGGAGAAAGAGAGAGGGGGCTGCGTCCATCTACTTGTTACTCAAAGGGGTGGGGTGGGCAACAACTTGATGTTGTTATGTAGGCCAAACGATAAACGATAAAGAAAACAAGCATCCCCTTTTTGCAGGTGTTGGGAAGCTGCAAATAAAAATGCATACATACATACATCTAGCATCACAACACAGCTAAGTGAAGCGCCAACAACAAAAACAACAATAACAAGAGCAACAACTAAAACAGAGCAACAGCAGCGCTTGGAAAAATCAATTGAATTTCCTACAGCAGCAGCTGGCGACCTCTGCAAGGCCACAGTTAGCATTAAGTTATAATCCAATTAAACGCTAACTCGTTTACAACTACACTTACATGGATAAATGCTTGAGCAATTGGTTTTTTATCAGCGAGACCATTTTGCGACGTCAGCAGGCGGCTGTGGCGGCCAGGATGCGATTAACAATTAGCAGCAGCAACGACGACACTTTAAAACAATATCAGTAAAATCAGCTAACACTCAGCACATTATTTCATTATTATTTTTATATATATATATGGAGGCACAAAGGGAGCACTTCAACTTTTCTGCTCGCGTATGGGAGATTGAATTTCTTATTGGATAACTGGCATTGGTGAAGCTGCAAACAACTTGATGCCGTTTTAACGCGTTACGCAGGCACAAGCACTTTCGGTAGCGGGTGGTTTAGACTACGCGCGCATTAGTCACAATTTTTAGAATTTTTCATAATTATCAAATCTTATCGCGAACCTTTTTGCGTGCAATCGGCGCAGAGGGACTGTTACTTAGAGATGCGCACAAACGATGTACCTGTAACTTTAGACCTGTTACGAGAAAAATAATTGTTACTGATTTACAAAGAGTAATAACGGAATGCAAATAATGACTAAAGAACTGAAGATATATTTAAAGATTTTCCAGCTATATATTCAAAATTAATATTAACAATATTTAAATCTCCTCTATAAACTACATATATCGATAGCATCGATTATTTTTTTTCAGTGCCTTTCAATACTGTACAACATTTTCAAGTGGTACACAACACTGCGAGTTTGCATACATTAGTATTTCACATCAAATAAAAGTTTAAGCTTCTGTTCCAAGTGTTTGCTGCAAGCGTCAAACTCAACCCCAACAAGCCATTAATTTTCACAACACATACAAGTCCATTGGACAGGCTGCAACGCAATGTCGAGTGGCGATGCGGCTTCAACAGACGATCTGGTCGAGCGCGTGGTGGAAGTCACAGCCTGCACACCGGAGGAGGCAAAACATTACCTGGGCGCCTGTGCTAACGATGTGGCCGCGGCCGTCGCCTTGTTTTTTGAGCAAGGTGGCAACAGTTCAGGCGTTGGCGCCTCGCTTTCCAATCCAGCAGCTATCGCTCAGGATGATGAGGACGAGGTGCGCGCGCCCATTGCGCCAGTCCGGGAGCAACTGATTCTACCGGAAGATGATAATTTTTTTGCGTCTGGCAGCAGCAACAACACTCGCTTGTCTCGAGTGTCGCAGCGTGTCAAGGTCTGTCCGCTGCGCGATTTTGCACGCGAGGGTGCCCTTATGGAGGAGCAGCTGCAGGCCACGGGCGTTTACTCCGATCCGAGTGCGCACCGGCGACGCCGCGAGCGCTCCGCCCAAATGGTAGTGGCTGGTCAGGCCATGTCGCTGCATGGCCGCTCTGGCGCCAGCAGCTCATCCCGCCTTGGTGATCTCTTTCGCCCGCCCACGGACCTGCTCTACTCAGGCTCGCTGGCAGCGGCCCGCGAATTCGCCAGCAAGCGCCAGCGCTGGCTGCTCGTCAATGTCCAAAGCGACAACTTTCAGTCGCAGACCATGAATCGCGACGTCTGGAGCATCAAGGAGCTAAAGCAACTGGTGCGACGTCAATTTGTGCTCTGGCAGGTGGACAACGACAGCTCGGAAGGTCGGCGCTTTGTCGCCTTTTACCACTGTGCCAAGCTGCCGTATTTGTGTGTCATCGATCCGCGCACTGGGGAGGAGGTCTGGCGCAGTCCGGAGCCGAACCAATCAAATGTTTTGCCGGATTTGCGGCAGTTTCTACGCGATCATCGCGATTTCTCTCTGGAAGAGGCAAGCACCTCAAAACGAGCAGCCATTCAAATCGATGACGACGACGACGATCAGGAAGACACCACCGCATCGTGTTCGTCTTCAACTGCTGGCACACCCAGGAAGCGCGCTAAGCTGCTGGAGCTCAGCGAGGAAGAGCAACTGGCGCTGGCTATAAAGAACTCAATGAACGAGAATGGCGGTGGTGCAGCACCCACCACAAAACCGAGCAGCAGCTCCAATGCCAACGCCAGCGACTGTGAAAGCCTGGAGGAGTTCGACGAGGAGGAGCTAAAAGGTGCCGCCATTTCTTATGAAGCTCAACTGGGCTCGCAAACGGAGGAGCTGACTGCGCTGAAACTGCGCCTGCTCGATGCCGCCGGCAGCGACGAGGTCGTCCAACTGCGCTGGCCATCAGACACCAAGCTAAAGACATTGCGTCTGTATATACGGCAAACGCACAAGCATATACCACTCGAGGAGGGCTACAAGCTGATTTGTGCCTTTCCGCGCAAGTCGCTCGAAACGGAGCACAATGAAGCCACGCTGAAGGAGCTCGGGTTGCATCCCTCTGCCAATGTGCATCTAACGCTGGACGAATAAATGTTTATGTCGGGGTATTGCCTAAAATATTTATTTCACGTTATTTGTCAACGTCTCCCCTTTTCCTTCTACTTCACATGAATTAATTACCTACATATGCTAAATTATTGATAAGTAAATACTGAATAAAATCATGAACAAACAATATGAATTAAAAATTCTATTCAGGTTGCACTAAAAATACAAAAAATTCAAAAAAAGTTTTTACGCGCCTTCTTTAGATGTGGCAACGCTGTTGCGCCTTTCAATATGGCAACGCCGAAACTCATTGTATACCCTTCTCACAGCATTTCGGTTTGAGTAGAGACAAAGAAAACTAATGAACTGATGTAATAAAATATATTTATAAAACATAAGGCATATGACCAAATGTGTTTATTAAACAAACGTACTTTTTGGACATTTCAAAGCCTCAGTTTTACATTTGACAGAAGAAAGTATATATATAGATTACACCTGCCCGACGGTAAAGTAGCGCATTCAAAGATCGATCATACCGAACGCATGAACACTAAAAGTTTGTCAAATGCTGTTTAATCCCAAACAGCAAAGTGGCCACGTAAAAAGTTGTACATATGTACGGAGGTAAAGAATTGGTTGTGTGTAAATGAACACAAACCGAATTATATTCTTTGCTGGTCTGATAATAGAAATGCTCAAGCGGCAAGCGACACAACAACAGCTAAAATTGAAATGTTTGGCGTGAGGGGCATACAACACCAAAACTAAAAAAAAAACGCAACAATCCATCAACGTCCAGACAGAAACCCGGACACGCACAACATGGACGAGAAATTAAAGTATTCGCTGCTGCGCGGCGAATTGGTGGACACCCAAAGCATTTGGACCAGGCAAGTACTCCATCAGTCACTGTTTTTTTTTCGGCCCGTTTAAAATTGAATTTGTATCTTGTATCTGGACAGGCACGAGAAACGCGTCTGGTTCATAACGCTCCTGACTGGGACTTGTATGTTGTATTCGACGCGGACGACGATGCCGCTGCTGGTGCCCGCTGTGGCCGCCGCACAAAAGTGGAGCAAAACCGATTCCGGCACTGTGCTGAGCTCGTTCTTCTGGGGCTACACCCTGACCCAGGTGATGGGCGGCTATTTTAGTGATCGTTTTGGCGGGCAGCGTGTTATATTGCTCGCTGCACTCGGCTGGTCCGTCATCACGTTCCTGATGCCCACCATTATTTGGTCGGCCGCATCGGTCAAGAGCTATGCGATACCCATCATTGTCACCATTCGCATCCTCAACGGCGCCCTGCAGGGCGTCCACTTTCCTAGCATGATAAGTTTGACTAGTCAGGTGAGAGAAAGAGAGAGATTGCCCGCCCACATAAGTATATTTTTTATAATCATTTCATGATTGCAGAACCTAAATCAAAATGAGCGCAGCAGCTTCTTTGGCCTGCTCACGTCCGGTTCAGCAATGGGCACACTGCTCACTGGCATCATGGGCTCCTTTGTGCTGGACTACTTTGGCTGGTCGTATGTGTTCCGTGTGATTGGCCTGATGGGCTTCGCGTGGGCTCTGGTGTTGCGCTATTACGCGATGGCCGGCGAGCGCAATCGCATCATAAATATCTCGACCCCGTCGCGACTCTACGCCAACAAGGCGCCCGCGGAGACGTCTGCGGTGCCCTGGCTGCGCTACTTTAGCCGTCTGCCATTTTGGGCCTGTGTGCTGACGCACGCCTGCGAGATGAACTGCTTCTTTGTGCTGCTCTCGTGGCTGCCCACGTACTTTCACGACGGATTTCCCCATGCGAAGGGCTGGGTGGTTAACATGATACCATGGCTGGCGCTGCCGCCGTGCACGTTCTTCGCCAAGTACCTGACCACACAGCTAATCGCCAGGGAATGGCCCACGACGACGGTGCGCAAGCTGATCCAAAGCTGTTGCTTTGCGGCCCAGAACGTGGCGCTGTTCGTGATGAGCCGCACAACGGACTTCCATACGGCGCTGATCTGCATGACGATCATCATTGGCGGCACGGGCTTCCACAACAATGCGGTGACTGTGAATCCTCAGGACCTGGCGCCGCTGCATTCGGGCAGTGTTTTTGGCCTCATGAACACAGTGGGCGCCATACCCGGCTTCCTTGGCGTTTACCTAGCTGGCCACATACTGGAGCTGACACAAAGTTGGCCTATGGTTTTCAGTGCAGCGGCTGGCATTAACCTGATCGGCTGGATTATATTCCTGGTCTTTGGCTCCGCGGAGGCCATTGTTTGAACACAACATTCTCGACGATTTCCATGCGGAAATAATATTTATTGAAATGTGTACATAGTTTAAGAGGTCATAATTTTAATTAGAACAAAACAAACTGCTCCTAAAGTGATAAGTTCAAATCCCTAAATTATATGACGCATGCCACAAAAGCTAAAGATAAGGTTTATGCAGTTTCAATTTATTTGAAAAAATATACGGTATTTATAATTAATTAATATACTATCTAATATTTATTTGCTTCACCTTTTCGCAAACAGCGTACTAGCCTTGAGTTCAAAGCAACAGTTGTTTTTGGTACTCTGGCAACGCTGGCGCACTGCAAGCAGATGCCGTCGCTCGCTTTTTGAGATTTAAATTCTTGATTAATTAGAGCACAATGTCGGGCCGACGTAAGGATATGTGGAAGTTGTTGTACAACATGGTGAACCGCAACCAAAGCAACCTGTCGGCCGTATACAATGTGGTCGACGACATACTCTGCCAGGATCCGAGCCTGATCAGCTGTTCCTCGGTGCGCGAACTAAAGAATCAATTCCAGGACACATTCCTGTTGTGGCTCCTAAACAAGCTGTCTGTGTGTCTCAGTGAGTGTGCGGACGAAGGGTTAGTTAACTATATTATTTATACTATTATCACTAATCGAATTCAATCAGACAGTGCCTGAAGAACGTGCAGCTGCAGCAGAAACTGCTCGCCTCCTGTTGGTGCAATCACCCCAAGCTGTTTGAGCGCCTTGTGGAGGCCTACATAGCGGCGCTGCAGCAGCTGAATGATCAAATGAGCGCCTTCGACTACACACATCCCAACAAGAATTCGCCAGAGTTGCGCACCTTGCAATTGCACATATTCTGCTGCGATGTCAGCGTCCTGCAGGAGTTCGACGAGCATTGTGCCTTTCAAAGCATCCAGCTGCAGCTGGATCATTCGGATGTGTATGCCAGGTACCTGCTGCTGGTGCTGCAGCGGGCGCATCAAATTGGACATGCCACGCACAGCGACCTGTTTGCCGAGAGCCTGCAACAGGCGCTGCTCACGCTCAAGGAGTGCAACATGGACACCAAGCTGATCAGTCTCTGCTATTGCCATGCTGTGCTCCAAGCGCAGTCACCGGCGAGTTGGTCGCGCAACACAAATGTGGCACATTACGCTGCCCTAACGCTGCGCGCCGCGGTTCTAATGTGGTGCCTGTCCAGCCGCTGGCTGCAGGCCAACTGCATGACGCAGACCCAACTGGAGCGTCTGGCCGCGCACACACAAGAGCTGCTGTCAGTACTCCAGGAGCACCAACTGCCCGATCCCGACATCGTTGAGCTGTGCTGCCAACTGTTGCATGAGCTGCTGCGCCTGCCAACACCTGACCATCGTGCGAATCTGCTCCAGACGCTGTGCAGCTACCTGCAGCTGACTGCTGCGGAGCTGCCGCTGAACACAACACAGCTGCTGCTGCGTCAGTGGCGCGGACACGCCGCGCAGCTGTTGCCTCTGCTGGCTGTGGTCGCCGCCAAACAGCCGAGATTGCGTGACACCATCCTCGCCAGACTCGGTCGCAGCCTGGCGGAGCTGCTGACCAAGACGGCACCCCAGCAGCTGCCCGAACTGCTGGCCGTGCTGCGCGCATTAAAGCAACTGGAGCAGCTGCTGCTGCTGCACACGCAACAGGAGCTGGTGGCTGCCAGCGAGGAGGCGCTCAATGCCCAGCTGCTGTCCCAGCTGCCGCAGCACTACGAACTGACGCTGCCGCCCAGCAATTGGAATCAATTGAGTCTGCAGCTGCTTGAGCAAGCGCCGTGCTCCGCCACGGACGAGTTTGTGGAAATCTGCGCCCTGCTGCTCCACTCGAGCTGCATCCGCGTCCAGCTGAAGCCGCACACACAGCAGCAGATGCTGGGCGTGCTGCAGCGCACGCTGCACAGCCAACAGCCGGAACGCAAGTGTCAGATCCTGGGCGCTTTGGCCACGCTACGCCTGGAGACGCCCTCCAGTGCACACACCCAACTGCAGAGCTTCTTCGCCCAGCAGTGCCTGGCGCTGCTCAATGCCGAGGACGAGCAGCTGACGCAGTGCTTCTGCGCGCATTTGCCGCAGCTGTATGCGACGGGCTACATAAAGGCCTCCAATTTGCAGCAGGCGTTGCCCAAACTTAAACAGACCCAAGATGTTCACACGCTGGCCGCCGTTGTGCGCTTGCTGCTCTGCACTCAGCAGCCGGCGGGCTCGGCGCATGTCTTTAGGATCGGGCAGCGCATCGTCTTGCATTGCTCCAAATGCGATCCGCTGCCCGCCGCGCTGCCCGGCACTTATTTGGGCACTTGCAAGCCGCGACCAACAGGCGGATCCAGTTTGTCCGGCCTCGTCGAGGCCATGCTGCTGAAGTCCAAGTGCGCCTATATAGCACATCACCTGGATTTGGTCAGCCTGGAGCCGTCCACCTGTCTGCAGCTGCTCAAGGTGGCGTCCAATCGTCAGTCGCTCCATGAAGACAGTTTCGGGCGACTGGTGTCTGTGCTCGCTACCCAATCCCCGGACTTCATGCAACAGTTGGCCACGCTGGTGCTCGACTGCATCATCGCCACGCTGTCCAAGCCATTGGAGCAACAGAGCGCGGCCGAGCAGCGGCAATTGCTGCGTCTCATCGTGTGCTCGGCGCATCCGGGCATCGATGAGCTCTGGCTGTTTCACTGGTTCAAGATGACCTTCTATTTTCTGGTGCACACGCGCTCGCTGATCGCCCAGGAGGCGGTGCTCGCCGCGTGCCAAATGTGCGCCCGCCACAGTCTGCAGACGCTCACCCTGTGGAACTGGTACAAACGCGATGCGCTCGGCCTGGTCGTCCAGCTGGCACTGCACGCCTATCTGACGGCGGGCGTGCGTTTTACGCGCTCCCTCCGAGCGGTAAATTGTTCAGTGTCTGTTTTCAGAAAATCGTTTTCTAATTCCTCTCCTTGCTTCACAGCTGACCAAGATGTTGGGCTTCTCGTGCGTGCAGGAGTTCACGTGTAAATACCACCGCTTGCTGACCACCTTGATTCTGCCGTATTGCGTCAAGGAACCACGCTGCAAGGGCGTCTTTGTGCTGATTGCCAAGCAACTGCACAAACCGATTGCCGCGCTCTTCTCCATGTCCTTTCTGCGCCTCTACACGCACGTCTATCTCAGCGAGCAACAGGAGCTGGCCAATCGGTGCATTCAGCTAGTCACCAGCTGCACCCAATCCACCGTGCAGCAGCTAATGAATGCCGATGTGAAGGTGAGTTTCCACCTTAACTCCGTAAGAGGTGAAACATCTAACATATTTCTCTTATTCTCTGGTTAGCAAACCGTTGCCGAGTTGCTCATCTATTTTAATCGGAATCCGAGCTTTGTGATGCGCTCCTTTCAGAGCCTGCTGCAGCTGAGCCTCGGCAGCGATGAGGATCTGTCCACCCAGGCGACCAACGCCCAGTTCTCCACGTTTATTGCGGAACGTATACTCGGTGTCATCACCTACTTTGAGAGCTGCCTGTCGGAGCCCACGTTTGAGAAGCCGCTCAAGGAGGAAACACTCTACAGCCTGGGTCAGATACTGCGCTTTGTTGGCCCCCAGCATGTTACACAATTCCGCTTCAAGATCATAGCCATGCTCAGTTTCGTGCACACGCTCCAGGAGCCGAGTCTGCAGCGCATTTGCCTCAGAATTTGGCACATCTTCCTGCACGTGGTGAACATTCAGGAACTGGGTCCGTCTCTGGGTCGGATTGTGGCCACGCTACAGCCACTGCTCGCGTACAGCGTGGATCAGGTGAACGAACTGTACGAGTTTGTCATTCTACGCAACGCTTCCATGCTGGGCAACTTTATACAAGGTGATTCCGACTTTCATCATTTTATGTACAATATATATATGTATACATATAATGTATACATTTAGCCATGTCTGTGTGTCTGTCCCCCTCTCCGTCTGTATGACTGCAGTAATCTCTTTTCTCCGTTTTATAAGTTTATAATTTGTCTTTTCGAAATCTCGCCCTGTTTCTTTAAAATCGATAAAAATCGATTTCAAGACTTGGTTTTATTAGCATAGCTCGGAGGCTATTGGAGCTAGAGCCACCAATTTAGTTTGTAAATTTTCTCGTAAGGCCTACGCAGATATCGAATCCTTCAGGTTCCTTCCCACTTACTCCAAAAATCCAAAAAACGCAATTTGTGTTCTTAAGTTCTGAATACAGATCATACTTTTAGCTTGGAACTTATTCAAGAATTTTAATCTTAAATGCACTTTACGAAAATTCACATGGTGCAGGGTATCTGCTAGTTCTGGCCCCTCTCGATATTAATATTGTTGCAACAATTGCAGATTTATACTTTCTGGAACGCTTGGATCACGTGTCGGCGCCGATACGCGAGTGCATCAAGCGACACACGGCCCAGCTGTGCCTCAGCGATGCTGTGTCCGGCGGGGAGCCGGCTTCACTGTTGGACCAGCTCCGTTTTCTGCATAAGCAGATCACGAACGAGTGCCTCCAGGTGCGCGTCTACGGGCTGGAGCATCTGGCGGAGCTGTTCGGCCGTCGGCGCGCCCAACTGAATCGGATGATGCTGCACGAGCTGCCCATGGAGCCGGTAATGGAGCAGATCGTGAATGCTCTAATGTCTGGCAGCCAGCACGACGATCGCTCCCTGCAGCTGGCCTCCGCCAAGTGCATGGGCGAACTGGGCGCCATCGATGCCAGCTATTTGCCGTCCAATTACAATTTTGCCGGTCCGCAGCAGCTGCCGCTGAGCGTTCTGACTGATGATTTTACGGTGCTGGCATTGACGGCGCTCTGTCGGGGCTATCAATTCCAGCAGAAGACCAAGCACGTGGACAGCTTCTCGCTGGCCATCCAGGAGACGCTCGCCGTCTGCGGCATTGCGCCCAAGGAGCAAAAGAAGCTGCAATTGTGGCAGTCGCTGCCAGTGCGAATGCGCGAAATCATGGAACCGTTGCTCAACTCCTGCTACACCTGTTCCCAGCGCTCCAGCACGCTGACCCAGCAGCCGATCTTCGGCAGCCACTACACCCAGAACTCGTACGAGCTGTGGGCATTCCTCTGGGCGTCGCGACTCGTCGACTACGTGCAGTCGACGGAGACGCGTCATTTGCTCAGCTCGTATAAGCCCTGCATCCGGCGGGACTCGAACATGCTGAGCACATTTTATCCGTACATTCTGCTGCACGCGCTGCTCGAGTGCTCCGCCGAGCAGAGAGCGCACATCGAGGAGGAGTTCCAGGCGGTGCTGCAGGCCAATGATGAGCTCTCCCAGCAGTTGGCCACAGCCAAGGCGCAGAGTCGCACCGGCGGCTACAAGCTCTTCGAGTCCAGGAAATATGGTGCCGCCACCAAGTCGGCCAACGATGTGCCCCAGGCCGGCTCCAGTGCCGAGGATCAGTCACGTTTGGCCGGCAAACTGTGCGCCGAACTTTTGGACTTTCTGCAGCGCTGGCTGCGCGAGTGGCAGCGCCTCCACGGCCTGAGCATGGCCGGCAAGCCGCCCCAAACCGTCGACGCGAACTACGGTGCCATCTACGAGTTCCTCCAGCGCATCGACAAGTTGCGCGTCGCTCGCACCAGCTACAACTGCGGGGAATATGCGCGTGCTCTGCGCTACCTGGAGGCGTACATCGAAGAGGGCGACAAGGCGGCACGTTTGCTGGAACAGTTTACGTTTCTGGTGGAGCTTTACGGTCGCCTGATGGACGCCGACTCTGTGGAGGGTGCCGTCCAGACGAGGAGCTACGACATGAGCGTAACGCAGGAGATTCTGGTGAATCGCCTGGTGGAGCGGCAACAGGATATGATCACCTGTTACGAGCAGCTGCTGTCCAGCACCGAGCAGCTGCAGTCGGAGCACATACGCGCCATCATCGATGCCTATCTGCGCATGGACACGCCCAAGACGGCGCTCCTCATCGCCGACGGTCTCTCGCAGCGTCTGTCCGATCGGCACACGGATCAGTACTTCAGCGAGTGCAAGGCGGAGCTGCTCTGGCGCCTGGGCAGCTACGATGAACTGGAGCAGCTGCAGTTCCAGCAGCAGCAGCAAACACGCTCCCGTCCCAATTGGCATGCCCAATGCGCCCAGGCGTGCCTGGCCCTGCGTCAGCCGGCGACCACCAAGCCACAATTTGAGGCGCTGCTGGACAAGATGCGCTGCTCGGTGCTGGAGCAGCTGCGCAGCTGCTCGGCCCTCCAGCAGCATTCGTATGCGCATGCCTACGACGATGTGCTCAAGCTGCACATGCTCCACGAGCTGCAGTGCGGCCATCAGCTGCTCGAGCAGCTGGAGGAGCAGGCGGAGGAGAAGGAGGAGCAGCAGGTGCAGCTGATGCGCAACTATTTTGCCGATTGGCAATTGCGGCTGCAGGTGCTGCAACCGCAGCTGCGCGTCCTGGAGCCCATTTACAGTTTTCGCCGCAATCTGCTCGCGGAGCTGCAGCGCCGCCTGGCCAAACGGGCGCCGCTGCACGCCCAGCTGCAGACGCAGCTGGCGCAGCTCTGGCTGAGCAGTGCGCAGATCAATCGGAACGCGGGTCAGCTGCAACGCGCCCACCTGTACCTGATGAAGGCGGCCGAGTACAAGCCGAGCGGGCTGTTCCTGGAGCGCGCCAAGCTGCTGTGGCAGAAGGGCGATCAGGTGCTGGCCATGAACTATCTGGAGGAGCAGCTGGCCGCCATTCGGCAGCAGTGCGACGGCAACACCAAGCAACTGAACGGGGAGCAGCGTCAACTCTACTTCGAGGGCAAATACCTGCAGGCCACGTACAATGCGGACTCGATGAATCTGTGCGCCGATGCCATACTGAAGTACTTTCAGGAGGCCGTCGCGGTGCAGCGTCAATCGGAGCGCACCTACGTGCAGCTGGCCCAGTTTCTGGAGAAGATGCGCGCCGCAACCAGCGCCCAGACGCGCGAGGACGAGGAGCTGCTGCTGCAGATCATGTTAAACTACGCGAAGTCTTTGCGCTATGGCAGCGATCATGTCTATCAGTCGATGCCGCGCCTGATCAGCCTCTGGCTGGACACGGCGGCCACGGCCGCATCCAGCGGCTCACAGCCGGAGCTGGTGCGCAAAATGAACGATTTGCTGAACAACTGCTGCTCGGCGCTGCCCACAGCCATATTCTATACGGCCTACTCGCAGATGCTGAGTCGCCTCTGTCATCCGTCGCCGGACGTGTTTGGCGTGCTGCGCAATGTGATCATCAAACTGATCGGGGACTATCCACAGCAATCCCTGTGGATGCTGTTGCCCCACTTCAAGTCGGCGGCGGTGAATCGCGTCAAGCGCTGTAAACTGATCCTCACCGACGAGCGGCTACAGAATGACACATTCCAGCGGCTGCTGGTTGACTTCAATTCGCTCACCGAGCGGCTCATTGGGGTGACCAACAAGGATGTGACCCTGGATCGCAGCTATAAGCTGAGCGATCTGGACAAGCGCTTGCCGCTTCTGTGCGGCCAGGCGAACTTCTCCGACATTCTGCTGCCCTTTGAGAAGTACATGCAGCCGACGTTTAGCATCAGCTCGGCCCAGGATAATCCGCCGTCGTCCGGTGCCGGCGCCAGCAACTGGTTCCCCTATCAGCAAATCTACATAAGCGGCTTCCAGGAGAAGGTGCTCGTGCTGCGCTCGGCGGCCAGGCCCAAGAAGCTGACCATACGCTGCAGCGACGGCCAGGACTATGATGTGATGGTCAAGCCCAAGGATGATTTGCGCAAGGATGCGCGTCTAATGGAATTCAATGGCCTGATGAAGCGCTACCTTCATCAGGATGCGCGTGCCCGCCAGCGCCGCCTCCACATCCGCACCTACGCGGTGCTGCCCTTCAACGAGGAGTGCGGCCTCCTCGAATGGCTACCGAATCTCAACTCGTATCGCGCCATTTGCATTGCCCTGTACATGCAGCGTGGTCCAGTGATGAGCGGTCGCCAGCTCCAGCAGCTGGCCGTTCCACAGATGGAGCCAATCGAGCGGAAGCGTGCCGTCTTTGTCAAGCAACTGCTGCCGGCACATCCGCCCGTGTTCCAGGAGTGGCTGCTGCAGCGCTTCACCACGCCACACAGCTGGTACGAGGCACGCAACTCGTATATACGCACCATCGCCGTCATGTCCATGGTCGGCTACATTTTGGGCCTGGGCGATCGCCATGGCGAGAACATACTCTTCGACGAGCGCAATGGGGATGCGGTCCATGTCGACTTCAACTGTCTGTTCAATCAGGGCGAGGCGTTCGCCTATCCGGAGGTGGTGCCCTTCCGGCTCACCCACAACATGATCACGGCCATGGGACCACTGGGCGTCGAGGGCAGCTTTCGGAAGTGCTGCGAGATAACACTCCGACTTCTGAAGCAGGAGACCAAGACGCTAATGTCCATGCTGCGTCCGTTTGTCTACGATTTGAGCGTCCAGAGTCGTCTGACGGCAACCAGCAAGAATAAAACCGGAACCGAACTGACCGACCCCAAAGTCACCAACGATGTGCAGCGCATCGCGGAGCGTCTGCAGGGACACGTGAGTAGCTATTGAATCCCCTTATCGAATGCAATCACTGAATGCCAGCTCCTTTCCACAGGTCAAGCGACAGCAGACCAGCAGCATTCCACTGTCCACGGAGGGTCAGGTCAACTATCTGATCAATGAGGCCACCAAAGTGGACAATCTCGCCTCTATGTACATTGGCTGGGGCGCATTTCTCTAGTATTTGTTTTTTAGTCTTAAAACCATAAGATTGTTATGCTTAAATATTAAATATTTTTCATACAATACTAGTTTTTACTATTGGTTTAAAAATTTTATTTTTAAAAATTAATATTCCTTAAATTTAGAATATTTTTAGGGATTTTCAATCATGAAAATCGATTCAGTTTGTGAAGGTTTGAATATTGAAAAACCAAAATGACAGAAATAATGCAAATCGGTTGAGTTTTGACAAAGTTATGGAAGTTTAAAATATGGGAGCTACGAATCCGAGAACTTTACATATCAACATTTTTGTCAGCTTTGGCAAGATTTTTGACCAAAAATTTTACCACCTCCAAATCGATTTAAATTTTGTTTTTTATGCTAATTGAGGCAGCTACAATCGATTGAAAATATAAACTAGCAATTCTAAATTTTGAAAAAAAAATTTTCAAACATGAGTAAGGACCACATGATTTTTTCACCAACAAATTAAAAAAAAAATGTATTTTCAAAAATGTCTATATTTTAAATGCAGAATCAATTTGGAGGGCAAACCATGACCAAAACGAATCAAACTTGAAAATTGGTTCATTTTAGAACAAGTTATTATTTTTATTTAGTTAATTAAATACAATTTTAAAAATTAAATCTTTATGCAAATGTATATTTAAGTTCAACCGATAGTTTTAGGTGTTAGGCAAAACTCGTTAATAATATGGGATAAACTTGAATTTATAAGCCCATCTTTTTGGACTCTCCCCTAAGCAGATCGCTCCCTTCGGCAAATGCGGAACACCCTGTTTTATTCGCCGGGCGAACAGCTGATTGCGGCATTGTGCGTGCTCAACTCGCCGTGATTTGTCAACGAGGGGGAGAAGGGCCGAGCACAAATTGTTTAAATTGGATACAACAATAGTGCAGCATGTCGAAACCAATTACCTTTGTCACTGGCAATGCCAAGAAGCTGGAAGAACTGGTCGCCATATTGGGGCCCAATTTTCCGCGCACGGTCGTCTCCAAGAAGGTGGATTTGCCGGAACTGCAAGGCGAAATCGAGGAGATTGCGGTCAAGAAGTGCAAGGAGGCAGCGCGTCAAGTAGATGGACCTGTGCTGGTCGAGGACACCAGCCTGTGCTTCAATGCGCTGGACGGTCTGCCCGGTCCGTATATTAAATGGTTTCTGGAGAAACTTCAGCCTGAGGGACTGCATCGACTTTTAAGCGGCTGGGAGGATAAATCCGCACGCGCCGTTTGCACCTTTTCCTACTGTGAGAGCAGCGCGTCGGAGCCGCTAATCTTTCAAGGCGTCACCGAAGGTGTCATTGTAGAGCCACGTGGACCGCGTGACTTTGGCTGGTAAGTAAGGCCAATTAAGTAAAGAAAATCTCAGAGTGAAAGCTTTTCTTTTTTGCTTTGTTTGCTGACAGGGATCCAGTTTTTCAGCCCAAGGGCTACAATCAAACGTATGCGGAGCTGCCCAAATCGGAGAAGAACAAAATCTCGCACCGTTTCCGGGCGTTGGACCTGCTGCAGCAGCACCTTCAAGGCGAGAAACGCTAAACTCAGATTGTCTACTAACTAAATATTCTAAGAATAAATTTATTTAGTTTTGATATTTGTTCTATCATGTCGAGAATACGTTGAGCCTTGAAGCTGTGCCTTCGATGCTTAGTCATCCTTCTTGCTTTTGGGCTTCTTGTGCTTGGCAGCCTCCTTCCTGGCGGCATCCGGCGCCGGCTTGTTCCAGTAGTACAGCAGCTGGGCGACAATCACGCCATTCGCAAAGGAGGAGGCGATGAAGGTAATGATTATCATTTGATCGCCCGTCTCCTGCATGGATGTAAAGATGCGTGCCAGAGAGCCGGCAAACATCAAGATGACCGTGGCCGCCGACAACTGGCCCGTGGAGCCGGCCTTGTAATTGGTCAGCGCCTGGGATAGCTTGCCCACCAGCAGAATGGGTATGTTGCAGCTCTGTATGGTGAGCAGCACCGGCATGGGCGTCAGCCCCGAATTGAGCACATACAGGACAGCGGCATAGACGTGCAGAAAGATAATCGAGTGGAGCTTGCGTCCGCCAAAGAACAAAACCAGCGAGGCAATCGCGACCGTTTGCAGGGCGAGAAAAGCGTTGTCGCCCCAAGAGCTGAATGGATAGCCCTTCATAAAATTGTACGACATGTGGAATGTGATGGCCAGCAGATCCAGCATAACGCCAAACAGATTAATGCCTGCGCCGGATCGATTTTCGATAATTTTCAACACCTGCGGCACCTTGACCATCACCGAGCCGGCGATAATGCCCAGGCCAAGAGTTTTGCTCAGCAGCATCTTGAAGCATGGCACTGCAAGTACAATTAATTAATCAACAAATTGTTTTTGATTGAATGTCGCAACTTACCATCAAGGAAATTAAAGTCCAGTACGTAGTTATCGTAACATTTCTCATTCATTAGAAGCAAAGCACCTTTTTTGATAAGCTCAGCCATTTTTGGATATTTATCGCTTTGAAATTGCTTATTAGCCGACAAGTGCGTCTACAAGAGGTGCCGGCTGTTATCAAGCCGCTGCTTGTCTGATTGTTCAAGTGAAAATGAAACTGAACGCCAAGTATAACCAGTACACGTAATGCTCAAAAAAAAATAAATAAAACACAGTGCGGCTATTATTTTTCTATTTAGTATTTTTTTTAACAGCACTCTGCAGTGAGTTTAACATTGCCTAACAGCGAGTACCAATGATTTGATAACAATTGAAGTTAACAGCTGTTAAATAGCATTGCGCCATTGGGTGGAATTAGAGATGAACGATAATTAGGAAGTGACTTTTACATGAGACGCGCAAATTTTTATCATTAATGCTTAAATGCTCAATTGATACAATTACCTGACTCTGGCGTCAAAAGTATTTACAAACGTTTGGCAGATCTGTATAGTTTTTCATTTCTTGCTTTATTTTTTTTCATGCATTAAATAAAATATTTGATAAATATTTCATTATCGATTTCACTACTTTCTTAACACACACATATAGCTCGTTACTAAAGTAATCGAAATTATCTAGAATATATTTCGCTTAAATCGTTACACGTAGCAGTTTCCATACGTTTGAGTTTAAAAGTACGTTTACGAAGAAAGTTAAGAATTGTATTTAATTACGATTCGCATGGAATAATTGCTGATTTAAACATGTTAAAACACATAAACACAAAACAATTAATTAATTGTCATTATTCAGTAAAAATCCGTCAACGATAAGACGAATAAGTACTTTAATCTTAATCTTATGATTTTCTTATCGCCAATTAATTTATACTGATTGATATGGCTTAATGTAATTGTTTCTAGCAAGAAGATGACAATTAATGGCACAGCTCCACCACGCGGTCACCAAAGGTCACAGGCACTTGCAGTTCTGATTTGCATGCTTGGTAATGTTTTCACTTATCTAAAAGCGTTCAACGTCGAATACACGCATCACTTGCACTCCACTGCGCCGGCGCATTGTATCTATCTCATATGTCATAATTTCCGATTGCAGCGACTCATTCTCATTCCACATAACAATTGCATCGTATTTATTTACAAACGTGCTACGCAGTTTCATTTCTATTGCAGTGTCATTCGGCGGCGGCTCGATAAAAACTCATATTCATAAATCACCACTGGTTTGGCATACAAAAATATTCACATACAAACACACACACACACACACAAACACATCTATTCAAACGGTACATGTGTCTGTATGCATGCGAGAGAATTGAACTCTATTTGTGGGTAAACAATTGGAACCACATTCATGTGACTGCTCTGTGAGTGTCGATTCCGAATCGCTTTGCCAAAGGTAAGAAACAATGCCCACCCCACTTACGTTCACAAATTAAAAATGTACATAACTTTTGTTATTGCTGTTATTGTAATATGAAATTGACTTAAATAGCACTCAATGGAGCTGCTTTAAGCGACGGCGCATTTCATAAGGACCTGACAACGCAAGGCATTCGACAAAACCCAATTGTGCTCCAGGATCAGGCGGGAAATGCGATTGTAGACATGGTGCGTATGGACAAGGGCAAACTCATCGCCAAGGCGGCCAACCTGACCGCCAGCTGGGCTCACGCTGTCAACAGTCAGCAGCTGCTTTCCGAGGCGCTTAGCGGTAAACAAAACAAAACAAACAACAACAAAATCAATTCAGATATATTAACATTCACTTGCCAATTGTAGGTGACATTGATATGATCGAGGCTGACATTGTGCTCGGTCAGCTGAATGGCGAGGGTCCCGATTTGCCGGTAATGGCACATCCGCCAGCAACAATTTCAGATTTAACTTTGGAAGACTTTCTCTATCAAATCAAGGCGCACAACGAAGTGCACGAGGGCTTTGAGAAGGGCGTCAAGCTCGACTTTAAGTCCATTGATGTATTCGAGGGTGCGCTGAGCATTTTGGATGCGACCGTACCAAAGGTGACCATTATAATTGGTACAGAAATGTTAGCGCATTCACTAAATTGTTTCACCATAGATGACCTATCCAGTTTGGATAAACGCTGATATTATTAGTGGTCCGGTGGAGCAAAACAACTCAGAGCCTGTAGATCCGGGGCGATTTTTTGCCGGTTGCGTGCGCTACAAGCAGGCTGTACTGTCCATTGGCTGGACCACCAGATGGGGCGCCAATTACCGCGAGGGCGAATACACTCAGCCGCAGTGCGACGCAATGCTGCAGGCCATTAATGACAACAATGTGACCTCTACCGGACAGGCCATCACATTTCCAGTGCGTGCCGGCATCGCCGCGAATAGTGGACCGCAGCTGCACAATCTGTTGTCGGCTGTGAATGAAACGAACGAGGGCACACTCACCATTTGGTCCTCGGACAATGATTATGTGGATGTTGCACTGCTGCGCAAAGTAATCTTTAGTTTTGGCCTGGATCGCGTCTATTTGGATGTACCGGAGGAGCTCTCTTCACAGCTAGATCTGGCCAATACGGGCAACGGTGCTGGCACCTTTAACTCACTGGTTAGCTTTAGCTTTGTCAGCCTTTGCTTCTGGGCCTTCTCCAGCTGGCTGAAGAGCGTATAAACGAACTGAGACTGTTTTTTTCTTCTTTTTAATTCAGTTTTATTTTCTTTAAGGAATTTTTTTGAATTTTACCAGTGTTTGTACTGGAGAATGCTCTTTGAATTCGCTCTTAATTTTGTATCACTTCATTTGAATTTGGACGCGAATTGGCGCCGCTTTGTTAAAAACAAAACAAAAGAAATAAATAAAATATCGCTTTACAAAAAAGAAAATGTTATGAATTACATTTCTATATATATATATGTATAATATAAAAATACTTTGGACGTGTGCAGATTTAATTTTAAGAAGGGGATCGTTAACTTTGGACCTAGGATAATCACTTATTTACATACAGTTTTTTTTACCTATTAAAATAATTAATGACTTTTGTTTATGTTTCCTTTCACTTTTTGGCACTAATAAATAAATAATCTTATCAATCTCTCTCTATACTCCTACAGCATATTTCTATATCTGTGTTGGTGAAGTTGTGTGAGGAAACCATTGGAGCATGATGTATGTTTATGTTAGTGTGTATGTGTACATCAAGGGATAGCTAATATTTAATGCTTTTATAAATAAGGCAACTCGACCATTAATGGCGAGACGTGGCGCGGAGCGTGTCTTTGGCTCCCCTAAACATTTATATATATATAACATTACGTAGATTGAAAATGCAAGATGCAACGATATATGTATATTAACTAATTATCACATCTGTGGAGTGGCTCTCGATCAAGCGATCTCTAGAGTTGTTGCCGCTGCAGTTGTCGTCGCTGCCCTCTTCAATGCCCGAACTGCGTCTGTAATCCAACAAGCGCACGCCGACACGTTCGTTATGGCTGGCATTCTGCCGGAATAGTTGCGGCACGGCTGGCGTTGCACCAGTCGCACTGTTGCCGGCACCGAATGTGGTGAGCGGTCGCAGCACGGACACCTTTGCTTTGGGATCATCACTGTGGCAGAGACGCGTCAGTTGCCGTGTGGGATACCAGCATGTACAAATAAGACCGCCGGCAAGCAGTATGCCCGTAAAAATTTGTCCGAGCATTACTATAAGTGGGACTAAACCAATATTGGCAGCAATTTCCTCGGTGACACGCACACGCTCCTCGGCCCACATCAGCGGCAGCATGACGCGTGGCACGCGCGCATACAGACTGCAATCGAAAAAAATGAAGCACAAATGAAAACTTGCTTTAAAGTTGTTGTTAAGTGAGTGTTGAACTTACGCAACTCCCGGAACCGGCTCCATTAGATAATTGGCCTGGAAGCCACCGCCCACATCCATGGGCACGCCAGCGTTTGGCTCCAGCGCCATGAAGAACTCATGCTTCTCCTTCTCCGGCTGCAGGCCATCTATCGCGTCCAGATAGCTGGGATCGGCCAAATAAAAGTTTGGATACGACATAAAGATGGACGTGTTATAGTTGCAGCGTCCAACATTAATTACACCAGCTGGATGGCATTTGCCATCCACGCAGAGACAACTGGTCTCCGGATACAAAGAGCCATTGTCTACAGCGCGTCTGGTGCCGCTGAATTTGTAGGCGGTGATGCCGTGAACATTGATCGTTTCCGTGTAGTCCAGCGGCACGGCACGACACATTTTGGGCATGTAGAGGTGAACGCTGTCGTTGGTGCTCAAATTAGGTGGAAAGAATTCGCCCATGGAGCCCGTCACATTGCCGCAGACGCCATCAAAAGCGCCCGTATGAGTTAAATTGTTCCACGTATAAATTTGGCCCATTTTTCTTATATCATCGGCGCCGGTGAACATGTTGATGTCGCCATCAAAACTGGTGGTGCCATTGCGGCCGTACTGATAACCAATGCGATCATACGGCACATCATCCGGACTTAATATCTTGCCCACAGTGACCAACGAACTCACATAGCCATCGAATAGCCATTCCTTGGCGGTGTGCGTCTCGCTAACCTTCTGCGTGGAGCTCAATGTGGTAGACGCCATAAAATGTAAAAATGAGTTCAATTGGTGTAAGCGCCGAGCACCCGCCTATAATAATCAATATCGTTCAGAAATCTCTTTACACTTATAGTTTTACACTCTTTTACTTACGTGCGCCACAGTATTGACCGAGGTGACCATATCCTCCAGGGTTCCATTGCTGCCGGCAGCATCGAAATAGAAATACGATTTCTTGTGAAATGAAACAGAAGCGTTTTGATTGTGCCACACGATGTCCACCTTATCTGGTTTCTCCCGAAACCGATAGGGTCCTAGTTGCACAAAATGAGGCTTCTTCGCCGAGCCCTGATAAAAGTCCTCCGGATTTGTCCAGTTGAATAGATAAACATCAAAGTTCAGCGGCAGCGGCGACACTTTCCAGCCCGAATACGCTGGCGATTTGGGGCTTAGCGCCATTTCCTGAAATTATCAATAACAGAGTCATAAATTAAGTGTACTTAATATTAGTCATTTAAGAAGAAGTAGCAAATAATACCCGGTAATTATATGAAAATTTAAGTGGTCTGCAAGTTGTTTTATGAAATTAGATGCGGATGGATCGAATGCATCCACATTTTATTTGATCTCAGCTCATATTAAAAAAAATTATAAAAAATAATCTGCTTGGAAAGTTTAGTCAACTTACTAGCTGTAATTTTGTTAATATAGTTGAATATATACAAAGACAAATGCAATCAATCAAGATTATAACCTGTCCGACGAAATACTTGTGTTATTTGAAGCCTTGCATATAAAATAAAACCTAATCTAAACTTTTGGATTGCAACAATTATGAGGTTACACTCTAATATATGTATATATAGACATGAGTAAAGACATAACTGCTAAAACTGCAAAGTACAACTAATTAATTTAATATTCCATTTGCTTAGCAATTTAAATGTAATTAGATATATTATTGCAAAAATGTGTTATCATTAAATTAATGAACGATTATTTATTATTAATTGTAAGCTTGCTAAACGACTGCCGCTTATTACATCGATTTAAAGTCAATCACAATCAATCACTGGATTACCTTTTTGGTAAGCCATGTTAGGCATAGACCAATTAAACAAACTTTTTGGAAAACATAAAAGCTGCGACGATTAGGTCTATAAAACCTAATTCTCCAATCTTTCGACTAATGGTAATGTAAGTGATCAACCCTTTTAAAAGTACAAATTGTAAGTTTTGCTATACCGACAAAGATTGAAGTTAAAAATCGATACTTTGGAATTGTATGAGTATATATATTGTACATATGTTGATCAATCATTTGCAACATTGTTGGCTATCTATGCAATTTCCCGATTGTTCAGACAAATGTCATGTGAGTGTCATGTTATCAGCATTGCCCGGCGGCCCATCAATAATCTACCATTGCATGTAATCATCGTTTGGTTCGATTCTAAGCTCTAGTAGACTACTTGAAACAAATCCAAAGCGCCATTTTGAAATTCTACTTTTTTTTTTTTGGTTATAATCTTGGTGCATTTTGTTTTTGGTTCTCTACGGTAATTTGAGTTCAGGAAATGACTAACTGATAAAACCCGATCGGGGTGTGCGAAGGTGGTACGTGTAAAAATGCGCTAGTTCCATTGTTTGGGGCTGTTGGGTTCGATGATATGACAGCTCGGTTAAACAGGTGTTCGGTCAAGGGCGACGCACCTGTCTGCTTTTATGTGATTATAGCACAGTGTAATTACTAAAGCCTTTTATGAATTCGGTTTGTAATGCAAAAAATAAAAAAAATAGAAATTGAAACAGAAAAAATACAAGCGATTCAGACCTCGTTTCTAATCAATGGCAGTTTGGTCTATTGATAAATGGCAGACGATAAGATAAAAGTCGTTGTTACGGAAAATACTGAATTTGTTTGTTTACTAGTCCGTCAGGGCAACACAAGTGACTATTTTAATGCTTGTAACATAACTGCAAAATAGATCAGTGATCCGATTAACCTTGCAGCTGTTCCAATCATGATTCATGCCAGAATGAACGATTATGATACATCAATCGATATGGGTCAAAATTTCGAGTAAGCGGCTTAGTCAGTGACTGCCAAAATAAACTGTAATGCCAATAAGCCGGAAGTGCCCGACTGCATTCTTCCCTATATTCAGCTGCAAGTTGCCGTAAGATAAATTCGACACGAAATAATTCCGAATAATTTTTAAGAACAAGGATGCAGCATTTAAATATAATATTGGGCATTTTCAGATAAATAATAACAAAAATTTAGTTATAAGGTAAAATCATTCAATCAGCATTCTGATTAGTAGATGAGGTGCAATTTCAAGTCTCTAATTTTTTTTTTCTAAGATCAGACAGACGGACTTGTTTGGCCAAATCGATTGAGCTTGTTATTCTGATCCAGAATATATATATTACAAACATTGGCACGAAACCATTATACCCTATACTTAAAATGGGAGCGCAGTATAAAAAAGGTATCTTATCTTTGGACTTTTTTCAATTTTTTGAACACCTGCACACACTCAATTTTTGGTGTCTATATGGGAATTGATTCCAATTGATTTGGAATCAGACAACTGGTAAGCCTCGCCCCTGCCTACTGCCCGCTCCACAAAAAGCTCGCACAAATTGCATGCTAATGAGCGGGGTTCACGCCCAGTTGACCTCATGTCGTTTCGCCAAATTGGTTGCTGGGAGACAACTCGACAACTCCCTTCAACGGCGAACGACTGATGTAAATATGCAAAGAGCGTGTGTGATTAGATAAGACATGTGAGACTGATAGCAATAAGAATGTTACAACTTATTTACCTTGCCGCGCATGCGCGTAAATATGTTAATCCAGTTGCCCATCAGATAAACGCCGGCGGCAATGCAACAGGCGCCCAAGATGACAATCACCAGCCGCCAGGCACAGAGATGCCTATGTGATGTCATCTCTGGCTGTGTTTGTTGTTTTTGTTGCTTTTGCGATAGTCGATGACGATGACTGCGAACGTTTCTGGCCTTGCCCGTGTTAGAGGCTTTTGTTGTTGTTGTTGTTGTTTTTCTTGCTGCGCAGGAAGCTCTCGTTGCTTGTTGTACGCCTGTTCTCTTGCTCTTGCCGCGCTGCACTGAGCCCAAGCGCTTGTGTATTTTCGTTGACGGCACCGTTGACGCTGCCTGATAATGCCGATAAGCAAAACAAAATGAGAGTATTAAAGTTCATGTATAGTAATATACACACAAAAATGAATTAATGTGTGCGTGCTTCAGAGAGCAACGGCTTATCGTTATTGTTATCGTTATCGAAGGCTCGTCTATGAATTTTTTGAGAGCGCAAAGGAAGCAGCAGTGTGCGAAAATGTAAGCGGATCAGTAAAAATTTACTGCGTCTTATTTGCAAATATTATTAGCATTGGCCCCAAATAAACGCAATTTTTGTAAGCCGAAACACAAAGTAGTACAATTTCATACTCAGATAACAGCGTTTGATATGATATACTCTATTTATTATAGAAAGTTGTAATGTTTTGTACAGGCTCTGCAACCGGTTTAAGAGTCAGTAGTAGTAGTGGGTGTTTAAATCGTTTATTGTTGTTGCTAAAAACAATAATATTTAAACATTTGTAGGCATGTAGAGAAATTCGTGAGTTCATTTGTCATTGCTGCACACGTAGCAAGGTTAAATAAACATTTGGAATAACCCGTTTTCCAATACTCAGATATTGGCTGCATTTTGACGTTAACGCCCCGCACTCTTTAGCACTCTATAGAGAAACGCCCAGAGGCGCCTTCAGCTGTTGCTCAGATTATTTAACGCTTTATTTACACAGATTATATTAACAAGTGCAAATTCACCTATGGCAACAGAAAAAATAATCACACGAACACTTTTTCATGGTGTGGAATTTCAGTTAGTAACGGGCGAAATCAAATAGAGAGCACCCAGAATATTCAACATTATTAATGGGTTAACTGAATAAACGGCATACAGGAATTTTATATTATTATTATTACTTGCGCCAGAATCCTTGAGTTGTGGTGCGCGTCACTTCCGCAACCTGTTGACATGTTTTATGCGGTTTCACTATGTTTATATACTTTGTTGTTCTTGTTGCTATAATACACCGCTATAAATAGACCAAAGCACAGTGCAATGTGCCAAAATGAACATACATACATACATTTGCAAACATACATACACACATACATACATACCCAGGTATGTGTATTGTATGTCCCCTTTGAGTTTGTTTTGGGAATTCGTTGTTATCTTTAACTTTGCAAACTGAAACACGATGCGTCACGATTTTGTTTGCAAATCAACCGCAACTTCAACAAAATGGCAGAGAAATATCAACACAAACCACAACAACAACACCAACAAGCGTATTTGTTTAATGTGTTTTAAATGATATTAACAGGGACGTTTACTTAACGCTCTCGCGCCCGCGCCTTGTGCTCTTAACTGAACACTCCCTCTCTGTCTCTCTCCCTCACACACACACACACAAACACTCACGTGCTCTCAGAAAAAACAATTTTGTATATGCGTAGGGATTTTTTGTTTCTTACTTTTTAGTTGTTAAGCGTTGTTTTATTTTCTGCGTATGCGACTTCGTTCATCACTTGTTTTTCACTTGTCACTTCTACTGCTTCTTCTTCTGCTTCATGGCGCATGCCACTTTTCAATCGCATGCTTTGTTTTCAAATACTTTTTAATTGGCATCAATTTTAATTACACTAGTATAAATATTTATTGCGACAATATCACCCAAAACGCTTTTTCGAATGCGCTTTGTGATTTTGCTGCATGTATATGTGTGTGTGCTGCGGCGTCTATTTCTTGTGTACTTTTGTCTCACTTGCGCATATTAGTTTTAATCACTAGAGAACGACGCACCGTTAACTTGATCTTGAACTCATCCAAACAACCGCGTGCCGTTTAATATTTGTGTCTGAGCGGTACTGCGCCTGTTCTGCGACTGAAACAATTTTTTTAAAAATGCCACCAAGCAGCAATTATCTACTTTTCATTTAATGCCAGCATAAGAGACGTTTAATTAGGAGCTGGTCGAAATAAAAATACCCTACACGAGGCCTGTTATTTGTATATGTGGCAAAACTTATCTGTTCAAAGTGCACTTTAGTTTTAAAAAATACTAATTATGAGTTCTCGTCTGGTAACAAATTCAGCTTTAATTTTAAATATAATTTAATGCAGTCGAAATACCTAAATTGCATACAAGTTGTACATGTGTCGCATTTGTACAATTTAAACCAAACGTATCACTAAATATATAATGGATAGGGTATGCAGCACAGCAAATGAGCGACCAACGGCAACAGAGCGTACGCATTGTTGAGCTGTCGCTCTTTCACATTAGCTCTCTCTCGCTCTCTGTGCTTCTTGGCCATCCATAACAAAACTGGTTCTTTCTCTTTGAACCGGTTATTTTTCTATGCAATATGCTCATTGGGTGTTCGAAACGGTAATCATTCAATTTGATTTCATAATTTTAACGGACATGTACCGCTTCGATTTACCAGTAAGTTCAACGTTGAAATACCACATACCAGAGTTATAGTTAAAATGGTTAATTGTGCTTATTAATAAAAATTATAACCCATTAATTCTACAGAAATTTTTTAAAAAAGAAAAGTGTACAAATGGTACTGTATTGTAAAATGAAGTACAGCATATGCAAAACAAAAAGACTTAAACAGGTGTTTTTAAGTACAAGACAATTTTAATTGGAATCACACACTTGATTGAATTTGCGAACATTGAACTCTGACCTGTCTGCCTGTTTTCTATAATATAAAATAATCAAGTCGTCTGCCAGTCTGAAACTGCACAAAACAAAAACATACAATTGGGTTGGATGATATCTTGATTCATTTTTTCATATGTATATGCCGCATATCTTCCATATGTATGTCTGCTATTGCATTTAATCTCTTGCACTCCGAAATGAACCGTTCTTCTCGTTCACATACTAGTTTACGAAGTGTAAAGGGTATATTGGGCTTGTGTATTACCTCTCAGTTTTAAAGCCACTTATAATTTTTAAAGTCAAAGACAAGTATTTGTTTAAACATATTTTTTATTGTATTATAATTTTTTTAGCGGGCGCCAAATAATAATTTTAGTTTTTGTAAATATTACAGTTTATTTCTAAAAATTCTTGCTAGATAACAAACCTCAGATGCCATTTTTTTTGTTTTTATCATACTTTATGTTTACAAATAATGTTAGGGTATAGGTTGTGGCTCGGTTACTCCCGACTGCAACGTTCATGATAAATTCAGTCAGCCCCATAGATTATGTGTTATATTACAAATATTTATTAGCTTCATGCTTAAACATCGCCAACGATGTAAATGCCTATGCTTTAGACTAAACCTAATTAAAACCTAGAAGTTCGCCCTTATCACATTAGCTGGCACGCTCCGCATCCCCAGACCCCGGCACATACTGCAGTCCGACCAGCAGCGGAGATCCCTCGGCTGCGCAGCTCTTGAGCTCCGTACTCGCTGCGGCAGCCTGCATCCGAGTTTCCAGGTTGGTGATATCGATCTTGCGCATGAACTGCTTCTGCAACAGGATCTGTCGGGGATACCAGAGCAGCAGCACCAGGCCCAGTGCGACAGCGAGGAGGCCACAGATCTTGCCAGCGAGCGCAGAGATCGGCAACAGCTTCAGATAGAACAGCAGATCGGACGAAATGTTCACCCGATAGTCCACCCAGACGAGGGGGAAGAACGTGCGCCGTGTCTTTCGGAAGATTCTGCAATTGGAGGTGATCTTTGAATACGCGGCGATGCAAGAATCATCATCAGCATTACTCACGATTCGGGACTGGGTTCGATCAAGAGGCTGATCATCAGTCGCGCCTTAATCTCCAGCAGCATGCCAGTTTGGGGCTCTAGGATAACGGTCATCTCATGACGATCCTTGTCCGGTTTCATGCCCTCCACTGCCGCAGCGTAGTAGGGATCGGCATTGTAAAAATGTGGAGATGAGGCAAAAACAGGCACATCGTACCAACAGGAGGAGATATTCATCAGCCCGGAACGCACCTCCTTGCAGCTACCCGAACAGTAGCAGCTATTCTCGGGATTATCCGTGCCTAAAAATTTGGTGATATTTGTACATATGGGGAGAGTGCATCTTAAGATCATTTATCTACCATTTGCCATATTTCTGGCGGTGCCCTTGTAGAGGTAAGCCTCGATGCCCCTAAAGAGCGTTGTGCCCGCATAGTCCATTTTCAGCTCGCGGCAAATATCCGGCAGAAAGTATGAGATCGACTCGCCCTTGCGCAGCGGCGTGGGATGAAATTCACCCGTGCTACCCCTCAGCCTGCAGTTGGGATAACCGGGCGCCACCCTGGCGTAACGCCAGCGCGCTATTTGACCCAGTTTGTCAAAGTCCTTCTGGCCAGTGTGGACATTATGATGCCCATAGACCTCGGTGCTGCCATTGCGCTGTGTCAAATAGATGCAAAATTCGACATTTTTAAAATGTAAAAAATTTGTATAAGTGAAAAAGTGGGAAACACATAAATTTTTACCAAAATTTGCAAAAAATAATTACTTTCGAAAATTCGTATATTTTAAATGCAGAATCAATCTATGGGATACATAATGACTAAAATGTCAACAAACAAGAACATCGGTTAAGTTTTGATAAAGTTATGGTACTTTGAAATCTTAGAACTAAGAATCCGAGAGTTTTACTTGTCAAAATTTGTGTCCATTTTGGCATGATTTTTGACAAAAAAATTGACTTCTTCACTTTTAAAGTTGTTTTTATGCTAATTAAGACAATTAAAATTCAATTAAAATATAAATTCGTATTTCTAAATTTTGAAAATTTTTTTTTTTAAATGAGTAAGATTTTTAAAAATTTGTGTTAATTTTGGCTTGATTTTTGACAAAAAATTTGACTTCTTCACTTTTAAAGTTGTTTTTATGCTAATTAAGACAATTAAAATTGATTTAAAATATAAATTCGTAATTCTAAATTTTGAAAAAATTTTTTTGAAAATGAGTAAGATTTTCAACAAAACAAAAAAAAATTAAAATAAATTTTTTTTTTAAATCTGCAAATATTTTTAATGTAGAATTACTCTATACGATAAATTATAGCCAAAATGCCATCAAATGTTCACAAATTAAAATCGGTTCAGATTTGACAAAGTTATGAGAGTTTAAAATTTGGGAGCCATGTATTCGAGAAATTTACATGTTAAAATTTTCGTCAAATTTGCGATGGTTTTTGACAAATTTTTGACCCTTTCAAAATCGGCCTTAACGATGTTTTTATGCTAATTAAGACCAATACAATCAATTAAAAACATAAATTCGCAATTCTAAATTAAAAAAAAACTTTTCGAAAATGACCACATGATTCTTTGACCAAAAAATATTTTAAAAAATGTATTTTTAAAACTGCACATATTTTTAATGCAAAATCCAAATAGAAGACATATCATGACCGTCCACGAACATGAAAATTTCTTAAGTTTTGATCGAGTTATGGGAGTTAGAAATATGGATCCGAAAAACCGATAATTATCGAAGACAGAACACGATAATTGGAAGTGGACTTTTACAATTGCGCTGCGAATCTTACCGGATAACCGTAGCCAATGCGTTCGTATGGGAAATGCAGATCGGGCATCATTGAACTGGGAATCATCTTGCTCATCTTGATCAGCGGCGTATCGAATCCGTTGAACAGCCAATCGTCCGCCGGACGCACAAAGGTCGGCTCGTTGCCGTACATGTTGAGTGCCATCAGCATAAGGGTGCGCAGCATCGGATTCCAGCTCTGCATCTTCTTGACGAGACCGACGGTCACCGTGTTGGGCGTGACTACGGAATCGGTCAGTTTCCGGGCGCTGGCCGCGCTGTCAAAGTAGAAGTGGCTCTGGCGCAGATAGGATACTGTCGCGTTCTCCGGATGCCAGACCACATTCAGTTTCTTTTGCGTTTCGGTGAAGACATAAGGTCCGAGCTCCTCGAAGCGCGGCTTCACATCCGGATTGTTGAACTCCTCCGAGTTCGTCCAGTTGAATATGTAGACATTCGCCGTAATGCCCAGACTGGGCGATTGCCACAGATTGGTCAGCATCGAATTCGGTTCGAGAACCATAAACTGCACAATATAGACGGATCATTTAATACAATTCGATTGATCTTGTTCCTAGCTTCACTTACCCACTCCAGGGCGCGTCGTTGGATCCGCTCCAGATTGAGCACATAGACGAGACCCAGGGAGGCGAGCAATAGACCCGCCAGACTGACCAACGCAATACGATTTTTTCCGATCATGTCAATCACAAGAGGAAGGCTGAAACTGCAATGATTCGAGCATTTAAAATCGCCTTCAGTTCTTTGTGCCATAATAAAAATTATAGCCTAACGGGTTCTTGGATAATTTTTAACTAATTAAACGTTTACGCAGTAACTGTAATATTCATATTCATGTGGAATTAATTAACTTATCGATTTTAATCAATCTATATTCTGTAAACTGCCTAGAAGCAATAAATTATGATCTGTATCATGACTATAAAAGAATTTACACTGAAGCAGGAAGTGATTTGAGACGGGTTTTTGCAATACCCGCTGTGCAGTCTGTCCGTTCGTTTTTTAAGTACTTTAAACTTTTGAACATTTAGTCGAGTTTTTAATTTAAAATAAAGTTTAATATAACATATATTATTGCATATCATATAAACATAACAAATTAGATATATCGGTAAAAAAATTATAATTAAGACCGATTTGAACTGATTATGCTAATGTGAAAGAGTATTGCGTAGCCGGTTACACCCGACTGTTTTTAGTTCTTGTTGCATAAGTTAAAGGAGCTATTCAACAGGCAGTTAAGTTATGTTTTCTTTTTTTAATATATATTTTATTTTTTTTTTTACACTAATAACTGTTTTGATTGTAATTACACTGTCGTATATTTTTTTGTCTCATAAAATGCAATGTAAAATTAAAAATTTAAAGAACTCAAGATTACAGTTAACTGTAGTCTATAATTTTTATTCAGAAACTCACTCATGCAAATGTCTGAATTATAAAATATTAACGGCTCTATTTCTTGATTATACACTTTCAATAGTTATATATGTTTTCTAAGATTTACGTAGTTTAACATAAATATTTATAGTCTTGCTTCATTCAATTATTTTAGTTTATAACATAAATATTTATAATCTTGGATGATATAATACAAATGCTCCATTCAATTATTCAAATATATAATTATCATTTTGTATATATATATATATATTTTATATATTTCACTACCCTAACATTTTTGATGTTTTCTTAGTTGAATGACCCAATAGACATTGTCACTTACCCCGAATCAAATTTTTAATGATTCGTCAAAACGAAAAAAAAAATCCCGAAAAAATGAATCACTTTTTTTTGTTTAAAGAGACAACCTCAAGGTATTCCCGATTTTCTCGGGTACTGTCTGCCTTAGACAGATCTCAAAGGTCCAACTGGGTTATCGTCGCTTAGCTTTAATAATAACACACATCAACGGCTGTTCTCACTGATAATGTCACAAATATCATTGACTCCGGCACTGAGTTGATAATTTTTTGTATTTTTTTTTTTCGAGTCCTGCAAGAACGAATCAACGATCAGCAGATTTTCCGGATCTCGTTGGGCAGTGCGTGCGAGTGCGATGCGCTTTAAACGCCGACTTGATAACGACTGCCGACTTGAAGGAACATGTTTCTATATTAGTACTTGAAAACAGAAACAAAACACAAATATACAAATGTACAAAAATATTAAAAGAAAACTCTGATCGACTACGTTGATCGCAGGGTGCGAGTCATGCATTGATACTGCACCTAAGAAACTTAATTGATGCACTGCGCAAAAAAATGTGTTGCATACTTTACGCGGAGTCACAAAGGGCATTCAATTTTTTTTTTGGGAAAATTTTTATAAAATTATTTATAGAATCAAGTGTTGCACATATTATTCTGTTAATGTGTGTGCGTAATTTGAGCAAAGTTTTGTGCAGTGCACAATTTTAATTTTTTATGTTTGTGCACTCAGTACTTAGTGTTGTTTAAATGCGCCGCCTGGTTCAACAGCTCCATAATCTTGGCAAGGGTTATCTTTTAACGATTTGGTGGCCCGGAGTAGACCAGCGACGAGACAAACACCGAAATGGGAGCACAAAAATGAAAAAAAAAATTTTTTTTTAATATATGTATACGAAACCACCAACATGGTTATCGCTTAAACTCTAACCTGGCCCACCAAACATATCAGCAACTGATCAACGCTGCTGCACCAACTAAACATTAAAACTTTTTCGTGTTTTCCATTTTTTGTTGTTTTCCTTTTTTTTTTGTGCGTTTGCTTACTTTTCTTATCAGTTCCAATCACTTGGACCCGATGGCGTTGATGTGATAAAAAACCTGAAATAACAGCAATCGCAACAACAATTTCCAACTACTGTTTAAACACATATATAAATATATATATATTGTTGGTCGATGGTTTATAAAGTATATTTTTATATTCTAGACGATCGCTAATTGCCAATTATTGCAAGTTCCTCGCCCGACAGTTGTCAGTTTACTCAGATTACTAATCCAAAATCGGTTCAAAAGGTTCATTTGAAATATTTAATCAAGTGGAAATTCAATAACATCAGATATTCCGCACTTAAATTATAATAAATCATTTGAAAGCTATCATCTAATAATACCAAAAAAAAAAAACAGGAAATATCAATAGATGTGCTGCACCTATTTTATTGTAATAACAATTAAAACATTTACATTATTTGTACCCATATGAAACAATCAATAAATCTGGACTGGTTGTCGAAACCAAATAAATATTAATCTAACTCTGAAAACTGCTAGCCATGAAAACCTGAATGTTATCAAAAGAAAAAATTCAACCTGGAACAAATTATAAAAACAACAGGTAAGAACGTTGCAGTCGGGCGTAGCCGACTGCGTAATACTCGTTCTTAAACTTGAAATTTTTTTAAGAAAGGTATCAGAAATTTGTTGGCCGAATTTTTAGATTTTTCTTACTTCTTACATCACATATGCATCAGATCAGATTTATGCAACTAATTTTAAAACTGAAGTAGGTCTGTTCCATTTGCCACGCCTCTACTTTATCTAACACAAACCCAATATGATCTTTTTACTTGGTAAACAAGTAAGTTCTGAGCTCTATGGAGCTGATTTATTTGCCAGTCTCTAGTTACAGATAATTGTTGTGAGTGCCGTTATTAGAGTCGATAATAGGAAGGCGTTAGTGACAGAAAGTATATAATTAAATGCTAAACTACTCTTAATTGTATAAAAAAACTATTGATAATTATAATTAAAACAGATACAGATGGAAAAGAGAGTTCTGAGAAAAACTCGTGATGTATGTAAAGGGGTAATAGTTTCTAATAATAAACTTATGTGGGAAAACAACTTCAAGTTGGAAGATTCTGAAAGAAAGTACGGACAAATTTTGTGGGATCGCAGCAAAGAGCAGATTTGGTAGTCCAGTATTTTGTGCAGTGTAGGAATCGATCGTTAAACTCCTACTACCTATATACATTTGAAATTAGTTTGTAAATAAAAATGCGTTGCACGTAATTCACTCAGTCTTAAAAATAAATTCTTAATTTAATTATGGTACAGGGCATTTGTGGGGGATCAGGCACAGTTGGGACAGGTAATCAAATCATCTTACAAAGCTAAACTTGAGCACACTGGACATGTAATCAATGTTGAGGGGCATCCGTTTGGTATCAATTCTCAGCGATCTTTCGCTTATCAAATATCGCGGGTTCTGCAAAGCAAACATATAGAAATGAATGAATAATGTGTAAATAGGGAAATTTAGTTTATCCGCTCACTTGAACAATGCTCGGACTTATGTCACTCTGTCTGATCCACAATTCCAGCGGCTGTGTGCGCCAGCCTTGCTTGGAGAGCACCGCCTGGCAGCGGCCGATGAATGCATCGCCAATGCAGCGCGATCTCGTCATGTCCAAGAGGCGCAGCTGGCGGCAGTTGATCACAAATTGCAGCAGACCCGCCGGGCTCTCCAACTGATAGCCGCACAGATGAAACTCGCTTAGCTCGGGGAGCTGCGTGGCCAGCTGTGAGAGCATCTGATCGCTGAGGCACTGCAGCTGTCCATCCAGCGCCTGTCCGTGCACCTCCAGCCTGCGCAGCTGGCGCAGATTGCTCAGCTCGCGAAAGAAGCGTCCATAGTCGTGAAGCAGCCCACTGAAGCGGAATCCCTCAATTTGCTTGATGCCGCCGGCAGCGGCGTTGCTGGGCCGCGCTATCCGTGCCAGCACATCGAAGACAAAGTTCTTGGAGTAGATGGATAGTTTGTGGAGGCGTGGCAGGCGCAGCAGCTGTTGTGTTATGTCCGACTCCATGCACAGGTGATAGTCGGCGATCTTGATGTGCTCCAGAGTGGGACACAGTTGCACGTCAACCAAATCGCAGCAGTTCACCTCATCGCAGTCCTCCATAATGTCGAACTTGCGCAGCCTGAGCTGCCGAAAGATGTCACGAAAGTACTGCGACTCCAGATATTGACAGTCGTCCAGGCACAGCTCGTTGAGCAGCTCCAGCTCGTACAGATATTTGCCGGTCACCTGACAGCCGCGCAGTTTCAGCTTGCGCAGCGATGGAAACACGCGCTTCAGCAGCAGCACATCCTCGTCCACAAAGCGCACGCGGCCACGCCGCGGCTGATGGTCACCGCCCAGCCACTCCAGGGTGCGTACACCCGGCAGGCTTTGTTCACTCAGCGCACGCAGTCGCCTCACATCCAGCTGGTGGCAGCTGAGGCGCTCCAAGTGCGGCGCCAGTGCCAGCATAAATGCCTGAAACTTGCGCGAGGATGCGCCGCAGAGCAGCTCATCCTGCAGCACCACGTTGCGCACGCGCGTTCGCCACAGCGCCTGGACAATGTTGCCCAGGCGACTGTGCAGCTGCGCCAGCTCAAACTGTTGGTACACATTCAGCTGGGCCACGATCAAGGCCAGCACATCATCGTTCAGCTGCAGCAGTGACGTGGGTCTAGACTCTGAGAAGAGCGTGGAGCGTTTTCGTTATAGAGCACATAGAAGCGGACTCACTTGAGCTTACCTGTTTCCCTTGTTGTGGTCATCTGTGGGCTGGCTGAGAATTTTTCGTACTGTTGCTTAGCTGTTGGCGGGCACAACGCATTTTACATACTGCCAAACAAATGCAGCCTGACCAGCTGTCCAGGGTCCATTATTCCAGACCTTTGGGCTACCTAAACGTACATTCTTTAGGGGTGGTTTTCCAGGCAGGCGAACCCACCTACCTACCTAGTTGACGCACTGTCTTCAATTAGAGATGGGGGCATCGAACTAGGCGATGACTGTGACTATCGAAACTCGCGAGTTTCGAGCAAGTACTTTTAGTATTTACACTTACAACATTATTATTTCATAGCATACTTGTAATAACACGTTGCAGTAAGTGGATATTAAACGGCATCTTTCTGAACTATGAATTATGTTGGCTATTATTTTTTGGTAACTATCAAGCTACATACTATGTATGCCCATGAAGTCCTGCATTCATCGATCGCGTGCCAATTACAACGCAATGTAAACAATGCACAATATTGTGACGTCACTCTGAAATCGATCTATTTTATCGGCTCTTTTCTTTGCGCAACCTTTCAATTGTGATATCGGTTTGTGCTTTGTTTACATTGTACACTGTTGTTGTTACAATAAAAATAGCCGATAGCAAACAAACCGATTCTGTATGCTTTCAAAACTCTCTCTCTATATATATATATATATATATATTCCATCTCTCAATTATAAAATAATCAAGAAAAGAGCACTCAATATTTTTCTAAAAACAATAAATATATTTTCCTTTGCAATTTAAAAATATTAAAAATAAAAAATTAGGACGCCGTTGTTTAATCGAAATTTAAATTCTTGTCATATTCTTGAGATTTCCCGTCTGCAAAATATTTTATAAATCGTACAAGAATGTTAAATGTATGCCCAGTAAAAATGTTGAAGAAATTGCGTATTATTGCTGCTTCATTTTTGTTTGTTTTTTTTTTTCATTTCTATGTTTATTTTTTGTTTGGTGCTTACTACTTCATCAATTTGTATGTATTAATTTACATTTAACTTTTACAATATATTCTATGTTGTATGTATAATGTATTATTATTAATCAATTTCATTTGTCGGTATAGGCATATATTGTAGGTATATATAGTGTATATATTGTATCTGCATTATAGTACATTATTGTTTCTATTTACTTAGTATTGTTACTGATTTATGCTGTTTTTGTTTTTTTTTTCATTGTTGTTGCTTTAATTGGCTGCCAAGCGTTGTAGGAAACATTTTTTTGCTACAGCAGCTTATTGTTAATAATAATAATAATTCTATGTAATATAAATGATGTGTGTGTGTTATGTTTGAATCGATTTATGCATTATGCAACTTACAAATGATTAATTTAACTTGTCGTTTGTTAAATATTGCAACACAATTGAAATTTGTTGTTGATACATACTTAAAAATTGCCTTTCGCATGCTACAGATACAGTTAATCAGTTAATATATTAGTTAATAATCGTTAAATATATATAATATATACTCTATATGCATCATATATATATATATATATATATATATATATATATACTGCGCTCTATCATACACATCACCAATCTATTTAAAAAAACACCAAAAACTAACACGGCTAAAACAACTACATAAATATGTTTGCTTGTGTTTGTGTCTCTTCACATTTATACGAAGTTTGTTTGATTTCTTTTTTGTTTATCATTTCTTAGCTGTATCTTTTGTTTATAAAAATACATAAGACTTAAGCGACTCGTTATACAATCCAGGTAAAACTTCGCATAAACGTTTCTTTTTTAAAACAATTTAATTTATGCGCACATTTGATTTTATGTTTTTCTTTTTTTGTTTTCGTTTTTATTACAATTTTCAATTGTTCCCTGCATTCTTAGTACATATTTTTAAAACTTTTATCGCTGCCAATAAATGTCATTTTAAATAAAAACACAAAATTAATTGAAAAATATTTCGCATTTCTCTCTTTTCAAAATGAACAAATCAAAGCAAAACCAACAAATATTTTATTTTTTTGTGTATATTGTTTTATTTGTGTACAGTTTGTTTTTCTTGTTAAATTATAAATGTTTTTATTAAAATATTAAATTAATAAAATGTTGCATTTAAAAGGAAGCATTATGTGTGTGTGTGTTTTAAAAATGAATAAACTTTTTTTTTTAGTTTTTTTTCTTTTTTGTTTTTGTTTTTGTAAAATTTAAAGCAGATATGTTGTTGCTTGTGGCGCTTGGGGCTTGCTTTTTCTATATCTTGTTGCTGTTTTCAACATAAGCACAGTAATTGTTATAATTAATTGTAGTTGTGCCTAGTTTTATTATTTATTGATGTTAACTTTAATAGTGTATGGGGTAGGTTATAACTTCTTCATTTTTGTTTTGTTTGTTGTCATAATCGTAATCATAATGATAGTGGCTTTGCGCACACATTTCGTAGATGTAACTAAGAACTAATCCACTTTCGCTCTCTGTCTCATTTCATCATCAATCTTAATCCTTCTTAGTAGTTCAACTAACATTAAATATAATAATATATAAATCTTATTTTCTTCTTGCATTTCTCATCTCTCGTTAGTTCTTGACTTAGCCTACACTTCTTTCGCATCAAACTTTCTCACGTTAGTTAACTGCTCTAATTCGCCTTGCCCAATAACAAAGTTATCTTATCCATTTTGTGGTGATAGGCAACAATTTGTCTGACTTAAAATGTTAATGGGGCTAAGGTGAAGATAGCGGTATGCTATATAATTAACTGGGCGCTGCTATAAGCATATTATGCATGTTTGTCGGTGTGTGTAATTATATGTATGTATGTATGCATAATTGTTTTAAGCTTTCGTTTCGTTACATACTTTGCCTTACAAAATGCACAAAATAATACAAATGTTTTTCGACGATTTTAAAAGGTTTTGCTGCAGTTTTATATACAAAGTATATATATGTTATATATATAAATATATATATATTTATGATAGTTGTATGGTATGAGGATGATTTGTTAGTATGCTTAAATGTCTCTCTCTCATTTCCTATGCGTAACGTAATAAAACATAATATAAGAAATACATGCGCCCAATGAAATAAAAACTGATTACAGCTTCTTGAACCCATTTTATGAACTACCCTCGTTAACCTGGCCGATAGCACAGCTAACAGCCAACGCCCAGCGTCGTTGTTGCGCGTACATTTCATAAATGTAACAGGGACGTGAGAAATATATATATGTATATATTATATATATAGACGCTAAGCGCCTAAAAAGATCGGTTAGAGAACAATGAAGGGAAACTATGAGATGTTTTCTTGTATTGCACGTTGCGCAAGCGGGCGCCAAACTGGGGAGTTGTGAAGATTTCGTGAGGGGAGACATATAATCGGGTTCAAGGCGTAACCAGCGCGCGGTTTTATAAACTATATAAATGTATATGTTGTATATGTATAACTAGCTGCTGATGTGGATGTGGGGTTTTCTTATTATTGTTATTTTTGTTGCCGTTAGTTGCTTCGATTGGCCGCCGGATTTTGCCTGCTTCACCACTGTGTTGTGGCTGTTGTGGCCGCCGTCGTCGGGTAGCCATGCAGTAGAGGCTACTGTTAGTAAACCACCGGATGCTGCTCAACATTTGTGGGCAGATGCTGCAGCTGCATGGCGGCACGCGCCAGCGCGCTCGGATCACTTATCAATGCAATTGGCACCTGTGGTGGTGGCTGCTGTTGTTGCTGCTGCTGCTGTTGGGGCGGCGCCTGCGGATGCGCCTGTTGTTGCTGCTGTTGATGATGCTGCTGCTGCTGCTGCTGCTGCTGTTGTTGCTGCTGCTGCTGATGCTGATGATGATGCGCCGCCTGCTGTATGGACAATTGCAGCAGCTGTTGCTGCTGCAGTTGCTGTTGCTGCTGCTGATGTGCAGCCACCGCCGCCTGCTGCTGCTGCTGTTGCTGCTGCTGTGCGGCCACCTGTTGCTGATGCTGTTGATGCGCTGCCGCCGCCGCTGCCTGCTGTTGGGCCGCCGCCGCTGCGGCCGCCTGTTGCTGTGCCGCGGCCGCTGCCGCCGCCTGCTGTTGTGCGGCCACCGCTGCCGCCACCTGCTGCTGTTTCTGCGACTGCTGGGCGTTGTGCGAGATGAGCGTGCTGGTGACCAGCGGCACCAGCCCGGGCGTCAACTGTACGGCTCCGGCGCCGGCCGCTGCCGCGCCCGCTGTTATCTGTTGTATGGTGTGCATCGTGGTCGTCGCCGAGTGATGGGGAACTGTAAGGGTTTGGAACAACGGGTTAGTTGGGCGATTGAACGAGGCGCAGACAGACAGACACAGCTGTGTGTGTGTGCGTGAGTGTCTTGATTTGTAAATGTTCTGTGTCCGACTCACTTATGATCGGTTTCACTTCCTGCTTGACTTGGGTCAGCACACCAGCCGGTATTTGCGGATGCGGATGCACGGGTGGTGGTGGCATCATAGCATCCGGGTGGTTCATCTTCATGTGGCGCTTCAAATTGCCGCGCTCGACGAAAGCCTTGCTGCACAGTGTGCACGCGTGCGGTTTCTCGCCCGAATGGGAGCGCATGTGCGAGACCAAGTGACCTGCGAAACGGACAATGGAAGCGACATGAAGATTTCTTCCGTCTAGGATAGATCGAATTTCGAGCAAAAAAACAACAACCAAAACAAAAAAACAGAAGAGAAACAAGGGAAACAACAGCTCTCCGAACCAAACCAAGGCGAGCGAGCGGGCGGGCGGGCGTTTATTTTTATTTATTTTTAGCTTTTGTTTATATTTAAGTTTAAGGCTAAGGGAAACATGGAGCAACTCAACCAATCGCACAGTGCAGCGAATACTGAACAAGACTTAAACAAGTCTTAAACTTAAAATGTAACTTGAAATGATTCAAATGATTGTTTGTATATTATATATTTACTGCCAAGTTAATCCAAAACTGCAGAGTGAATAAAAAAATGCGCAAAAAATACATTTGTTTTATCAATTGCCTATACTGATAGATTATATGTCTTTCTATAAACAAATTAATCAATTGCCTGTACTAATAGATTTCATTTCTTGCTAAAAATAAATTAATCAATTGCCTCTACTAATAGATTAAATTCCTCGTCATCTATACATATATTCAGCATATTTTTCTTGTTTACTGAATCATTTGTTAAATATATAAACTTTTTTAAATATGTTATTTTTATGAAACTGGTTTTCATATTTAAGTTTCAATTACATTTTTTTGAAGAATGTACCTTTTAAACTTGTTTATTAAGTTTCTTAATCGTGGTAATTTAATCACAGCTCAAACATAAGATTGACCGTCCTCTCGGAGAAGATTTAAGGTCCAGAACTAATTAAGAGTTCAAATGTTTAAGCCTAAAAAAATTTTCACTGCATTTTACAGTGTCTTAAAACTTTTTGAAATATGCTATCCAATTTTCTTCTTAACTTGAATTGGTATAATTGATCAGAAATATTTTATAAAAGCAATTTATCGCATGTTATTATATTAAAAAATAAAATAAAATGCTATTTTCTATATCGCATGTTATTATCATTAATAACTGTTTTAAATATTCTAAAAAATTTTCTTCTACAAAATAAACTTAATTTTTTCTAAACATGAATTTGTAGAATTGGTCAGAATTAGTTTTATAAAAGCAATTTATCGCATGTAATTATAATGCTTTTTTTGTATACATAAATGAAAAATTGAAATTTATTGCACTGTGGATTTGGGAAGGGTTTTTCGATTGGTTGATATAGCAGATAAGCGGCTGGACTTGGGGGGCGGGGGGAAGACTACTATGCTGACGCCACGTCTCGCGTGCTACACTCTGCTGCAGATGGTGTGAACACTCACCTTTGCATATGAAATTCTTGGGGCACTTCTCGCAGGCAAACGGACGCTCGCACTCCTGGCCCTTGGTGTGGCTGCGCTGATGGAACAGCAGGTTGCCCTTAAGGGGGAAGGACTTGCCGCACGTCTCGCAGGTGAAGGGACGATCGCCGGTGTGGCAGCGGGACATGTGATTAATCAGATGCTCTTTGCGCGTGAACGGCTTGTTGCACACGTTGCAGCAATGTGGATTGTCGCTCGAATGCTGGCGCATATGATTATTGAGATGCTCCTTGCGCGTGAACGTCTTCTGGCAGTATTCGCATTTGTGCGGCGAATCTCCAGTGTGCAGGCGCACATGGTTCGTCAGATGCTCCTTGCGGGTGAACGTCTTCTTGCAGTAGCTGCAACGATGCGGCGAATCGCCGGTGTGCTGCCGCACATGATTCGTGAGGTGCTCCTTGCGCGTAAACGTCTTGGTGCAGTATGTGCACTTGTGCGGCGATTCGCCTGTATGTTGCCGTACATGATTAACCATGTGATCTTTGCGCGTGAACGCTTTTGTGCAGTACGTGCACTTGAACGGTGTCTCACCCGTGTGCTGGCGTATATGATTAACCAGGTGCTCCTTGCGCGTGAACGTCTTCATGCAGTAGGAGCAGCGATGCGGCGACTCTCCCGTGTGCTGGCGCACGTGATTTAACAAATGCTCCTTGCGCGTAAACGTCTTGGAGCAGAAGTCGCACCGATGCGGAGTCTCGCCTGCTTGCGTGGTAAATGTGTAAGAATCGTACAATAACATTATAGATTAGTAATCATCCACAAGTGATCGTAATTAGATAAGTTAGGTTTTATGTTCTGTCTTCAGTTGTTGTTCTCAGTAGCGTCAATTTTTCATGCGGAATGTGCGTTTACCCCAAATACAAATATTTAACTCAAAAAGAGGTTTTATTCGCTTTTTTAATCACAGCGATTTCATGTGTTTAAAGTTCGCGGATTAAAGCACTCTCATTTTATTTAATAGTTTAGATTTAATATAAAGTTGGAGTCTCTCTGTTAAAATATGGAATTTAATGGAAACGTAATAGTAGTAAAAACAAAAAAACAATAGTACCTAATTATTGAGAATTTCATCGACAACAAATTGTGATTAAAATTTAGGTTTAATTTTAATGAACACAGCAATTAAATAATATTAATACCCTATAAAGCTTCAAACACTTTTATTTAAATTGAATAATAGTGAACAATAAATTGTACGTAATTTTGCAGTTTTTTTAATCTTTAACAACTGTGATTCATATAAAAATGTTTTTATATTTCCTATTTTTTTTTTATTACGCCCATCCCTTCCTAGAGTTCGTTATCGCTGCTCGTGCACCAATTGCGCATGTGTTAATGGTTGTGTATGTATATGTACGTGTGTGTGTCTGTGTGTGTGTGTGCTTGTGATCCGTTTCGGACCCAATTAGGATTCTGCTTGAAAATTAGCATTTAAATGCGACCTTTTCGGACTTGTTTCGGAGAGAGAATGAGAGTGTTTGATGGTCGGATTTAGCGTTTGGTTTTGGTTGGTTTGGTTAGTTCTGTTTTGTCTCTTTACCTGTATGCCAGAGTATGTGATTGGTGAAGTGCTCCTTGCGGCTGAAGCTCTTGCCGCAGATTTCGCAACGGAACGGCGTCTCGTTGGTGTGGGAGCGCATATGGTTGGCTAGGTGCTCCTTGCGCGTGTATTTCTTGCCGCAGACATCGCACTGATGCGGTGTTTGACCTGTTTATTGGTGGTACACAGAACAGAGAACAGAAAGTATAGGGTAGGGAGTTTTTTTTCCTGATTAGCGCAAAGCAATCTCAACTTGTTTTTTTTTTTCTTCTTTCCAACGCGATCGTTTTTTCGTTTAATCTTTTCTACACGTTTGTTGCAAATTTTAAATTTCCCCACCAAATGAATAATCCAAATATTACAAAAAGAAAAAGTAAATAAAAATATATAAATAAATCAAGTTAAAAAAAATATTAATACAAAAAGAAATCCCCCGGCACCGCTATGTGTGTGTGAAACTGGCCGTGGCTTGCGTTGGGTTCGAACGAAGCGAACGGAGGCTCGGCTTTGTAGGTGACGCATGGGCGGTGGGCGTGGTTGGTCATGTGAAGCGTATGTATGTGTGTGTGTGTGTGTGTGTGTATGAGGATGTGAATGTGTTTGCGTATTCGTGTTCGTGTTTGTCTGCCTCTCAAAAAAAACTTTTAAAACTTTCGTTTCAAATTTTTTATTAAAATTACACATGAAATTTTGAGTACCCCTAATGGCACTCCATTCCATAGTGAACGTGAAGTTCGCATGTTTAATAAAAAACCGGGTTTGACGCCAAAAACTAAGCTTAGCTTAAATGCAGTTGAGTTTTGTGAAATTCTCTCACTAGCTGTAAAGTGTGTGTGTGGGACTGTGCGTGTGTGTATGTGTGTGGGTTTGTCTTCTGTCGCACAGTTAACGCCGTAGGCACAGGACGTTGGCAATCGACAAGCAGCAACAACGAACGCTTCTTTGTTTTTGGGCACCCTGTACAGCAGGAAGAGAGAGAAAGCGCGTTGGCGAAAATGGGGAAAATAAAAGGAAGTGGAACACAGGCAAACTAAACGAAGAGAGTGAGGCGAGCAGTTAGAATCGCAACGAAGACGATCAAAATAACGGGAGCGCAGGTTTTTGGGAGTTAAGTGATGTGATTCGGATTGATGAGTGAATGGATGATTGAGCGTGATTTGTGAGTGAGTGAGTGTGTGTGTGTGTGTGATGTTGGCTTGAGGGGGGGAGTGTTATGAGCGGTATGAGCGAGTATAGAGCGAGTGTGGAAAATGTACTGAGCTGAACAGCAATCGAAAGCAACCGGTATCGATGTGAGCGGTATGAGCGAGTATAGAGCGAGTGTGGAAAATGTACTGAGCTGAACAGCAATCGAAAGCAACCGGTATCGATGTTATCGATAATGCACTAGAAGTGTGAAAATTGCATCAAATTGGTTAAACTTGACAGCTTTATTTATCGATGTCGTTAAATTCATAGTTTAACCAATTTGAATTAATTGTTACGTTTTAAAATAACACTTAAAAACAGTATTGCAAAATTTTAAGTGTTCTATCGACAGTATCGATAATAAAAAGGTGTGTTATCGATAGTTATACAGCTCTTAAATGTACTTTTCAAAAAGCATCAGGCAAAAGGATCGTTTTGTGAGTTGTGTTGTGGTAAGGTTGTGAGTACAAATGCAGGAAAACTGGAAGGCTACATATAAGGAGGCTTATATATAGGAAATACAAGCAATGTAGAGACAGTGGGAAGAAGGAAGCAGACGAGAGGAAGTACGCACGATGAGTTGCGGTTACTTGATTGACTTGACTTGATTTGATTGATCAATTGATTGATTTTGATTTGGTTGGTGTGATGTGATGGCTGTTGATATTATCTGTAGCTGATTTTGATTGGTTTTTGTACTCTACTTTGGAATTTGGTATCGGTAATCGGTGATCGATTATCTGTTTGGCATTTAATTATTATAAATTTTGATATTTGCTTGGATAAAGTAATTTTTTGTTGTTTTTTTTTTTTGGTTTTGTTTTGCCATATATATATATATATATATATATTTTTTTTTTTTTTGGTAAGTGGTTTTTTCTTTTTTGGTCGTGGCGCTCGCCGCTCGCATTGTCCGCCCCCGGTCACCAAATCACACTCACCAGTGTGCCACATGTAGTGGTTAACATAGTGTTCCTTGCGCGTGAAGGACTTCTTACAAATATCGCAACGATGTGGCGTCTCACCCGTGTGTTTGCGCACATGATTGACCATGTGCTCCTTGCGCGTAAACGTCTTGGCGCAGTACTGGCAACGGAACGGCGTTTCGCCCGTGTGCGAACGAAAATGATTGTCCAGATGCTCTTTGCGCGCGAAAGTCTTTTGGCAAATGGTGCAGGCGAATGGCTTGTCCGTTGAATGCCTTTTCATGTGGCGCTCCAAACTGGTATTATTGGCAAACACATTGAAGCACACAATGCAGGTGAACATTGGACCGCCGATATGAATCTTGCCATGACGGGTCAAATCCTGCGATGTGGTAAAGCCCTGACCGCACACCTGACACATGAACGGCTTGCGCTCGCTGTGGTAGCGACGATGCACAATTAGCTGATAACGAAACTGGAACATTTTGCCACAAATGTCGCAAACATGCGTACCAGTCGCTATGGGCGTGCCATCCGGCGCCAACGCAACGCTCGACTGCCCATCGACGCCATGAATGCCGCCCTCCATTTTCGGCATTAGCAACTCACCCGTCGTCGTTGTCGAGTTATTCCCCCCATTCCCCCCGTTGCTGCCGGAGCTAGTCGTTGTCACTGTGGCGCTACCCTGTTGGGTTCCAGCATTTGTGCTTGTCGCCGGGGCTTGTTGTTGCTGTTGCTGCTGTTGTTGCTGTTGCTGCTGTTGTTGCTGCTGTTGCTGCTGTTGCTGTTGGGCCGTGACCGCTGCTGAGGCGGCCGCTGCAGCCGCTGCTGCTGCATTGGCCGATGCCATTACAGCAGCAACGGCTGCATTATTTGTGGACACCGCCGCTGCTGCTGCAGCTGCGCTAGCCGAATGCGTCGTCTGTGGCGGTAGTGGCGGAGGCGGCGGCAATTGCGGCGGCGGCAGTTGGCTGCCATGTACCGCCGCAACATGATTAACCACATCGCCGTGGATTTTGCCAAAGACCTCGTGATACGTAAATAACTGTGATATATCCTCAATGTTCACTTTATACATTTCAATGCCGTGCGGCGGCTTGCCGGCGTCCTCTTTATGTTCCGACTTGTTACTGGGTAGTGGCGGCGGTCCGCCCAAAGTGATGGTGGTGCCACCGCCAGTGGTCACCACCGGTGCTGAAACCACCGAAGGTGCCGAACTGGCAGCGCTCACGTGCTGCATTTAGAGTTAACTGCACGTGAATTTTGTTGCCTCTCTGTCTCGCTTTTGAATGATTCTTGTTGTGCTATTTGTGTGTTTGATGTTGTTGCTGTTGCTTCTTGAATTTGTAGTTATTGTTGTTGTTGCATTTGTAGCTGTTCTTGATGCAGCCTACATATTGCTGTTGTTGTTGTTGTTCTTGTTGTTGCTGCTGTCGACTGCTTTCGCTGGCCGTCGTGGCTACAAAAAGTCAAGTGGAATTTATTGGCTCTGGTTATTGAAATTGGACAACAGCAGCGATCAAAGGATTAAGAGCGCTTGGTCAAATTACCATCTAGCTTATTCTTCACGCATTCCCACGTACTCTTTTTCTTGTAGTTGGTTCCTCCGTCAAATTCTGGTGGATTCACCTGGAAGTAGTTAACAGTTTAGAGATCATTAAGAATAAGAAATAAAATATGTACAAATTATTTTCTTAAAAAACTTAACATTTTTAATTTTAAATTTCATTTTCCATTCCATACATATTGATGTTGCACACATTTAAGTTTACAGTGTTAATTACATTTTGTTAGAGCCGTTAACAGTGTGACAACATTTTGCTAGCCCAACGCAACTTATTTACTAGTTTTGTTGCTGTAAAGTGCACAAATGCAGAACTGGTGCATTGACAACTTGCGAGCATTAACCCTTTGATGATATATGCAAGTACAGTTGAGCAGCACACACACACACACACACTTACAGCATTTACATCATAGACTAGTTCTCATGTGTAAGGATGCGCAAAAATTATGCTGGGCCATTATTGATTTTAAAATGATAAAATATTATTAATTGCACATTACAAAACCAATGCAGAGAGTCTCAAGCATAGAAAAAGGAGTGTTCTTCTGCACACACTATGAAATAAATTTAAGAAACACTGTAAAGGCAAAAAATACGCACACACACATGCAAACAAATATGTAAGTGTTGATGCGAACTAGAGAAAAGGGAGTGAAGCCGATGATGGGTGTGAAGTGGGCTCCGCCAATGCCTTGCCTTAGCAGGATTCAGGATTTAGATATCCAATCAGAGTATCCAAGCATTTCATAGAAATGTATAGAGCGAGCGAGTGGAGAGTATGAGAGGCAGGCTGCGAGTGCGAGTGCGAGTGTGAGTGGCAAGTGTGAGAGCACACACTCCTCGAAGGCAGGTGGCTGATGTAAATATCAAAAAGTACAAATCGATTAAAGACAACGCGCTTTGGAGCGTAAGTGTTTGAGTGTGTGAAAGAAAAACTAGCACTGCCTGCGGGGGGTTAAATAAGTGCGCGGCACAAAGAGAGAAGCCAAGCGCGCGCACGAGTGGGAGATGAACGAATAGCGGGTAGCGGGAGAGTATATTGTTTGCATAGGTCCTGAGCAGTAGTAAGCGATTAAGCACACCACACTTCCCTCTCTCTCACAAAGCTTTGCTCTCTTACTCTCTTCGCGTCTTTTCCTTTTGATTGTTTTCACTGGCCCATCAAATAATTCAGCTAAGCAGACAACACACAAACTCAATACAAATATGAGCGAGATGGTGAAGAGTGGGGATGGTGTGGGGGTGGGGTTTGTGTGAGAGTTTAAGTAACACCAAAAAGGGCGCCACTTTTTATGTGGTGAGGTAGGAATATACACACACATACCCTGACACAAACTTGTAATACATATACAGATATATACTTTATTGTATGTAACTCCAATTTAAGCTGTCTGGTGTCCCGGGAAAATGGGCGGAACGGGCATAGGAAAGTGATTATAAAGCTAAGCACCAAAAATATCAGGAAAATCAAAAGAAAAACATTGTCTAATAAATATATTATAAATATATATTAATACATTATAGTTACACATATAATCATTAAATGATTATAATCAATTGCATCTAATTGCACTAGCCCCCCTCCCCACCCGCATTCAGCTTACCTTATGCAATGTTTACTGCTAAGTCTTTCAATCGCCGCCTTTCTGTCTCACCAGGAGCAGAACTTACATATTAAATGTATTTCACTGTTAACCGGCTCCCGCGCTTTATACACGTCCAATCAGTATTCCGTTGCGTTCGGGGGCCACCTGCAAAAAGAGAGGCAACGATAACAGCAGCGGTGAGCAACAGTTTGTTTTGTGTTTATGTTTACGCGAAATAATCAAACGGACCGCGCGGTACAGTTGCAGCCCCCTTCCCTTTATTAACGTTGGCCGCCACCGCGCACTTCACATCACAAAACAGGGTAGGCAGCAAAAGCAAATCAAGTGAAAATTATTTGCAGTCAATATGCAAAAGCACACACACACACATACAACAGACGTGTCCGTAATAGTATGCATATGTGTGTGTGGCTCTGTGAATGTGCTTGTACAGACAACCACACAAATGAAAGCCAAGTCGAATTTAATGGCAGAGGATGCGACAACCAATTGGCAGAGCTAATATGATTGAATGGTTCAAATTGGAGCCCGTGTAAATATGTATGTACATTCTAGATATATAATGTATGTATGTATTTAATACATACATATATGAACGTAAGTAATTATTAAAAAAATTTTCAACGAACTTCTAAAAATTCAAAATAACTAAAAAGTAATCAACTTCTATACCCTGCTAACAAATCAAATTAATTGTATCTACTGTAAGCAGGTATGTATGTATGTACTATATCTATTGCGGTATGTGCGTGCATTGCCCGTCTTCTAGATGTTGAAGTTCTCTGCTTTGTTTCGCTTTTGGCTGCTCTGACTGAAAAAAGTTGAATTTTCTCCTCTCTCACTGGTTTCTCGGCCTGCGGTCGTCTCTTCTCTGTGTGGCCTGGCCCTTGCCTCTTCTTCCTTGCTTTGTGCACTTTTATGCTTTGCTTTATTTGTTGTTTCGTTGCCCGCTCACACGCTCTTCGCTGCCGCTCTCACTGCCGTTGCTGCCTCTCACTCTCTCTCATACTTACATTGCCTCTCATTATTCATTGAACGACACGCTCCCCCGTTTCCCCTTTGCACACACACACACCCCTCTGACGATTTGCACGACGACGCTACATACAATTCCAACCGCCTAAAGCGGAAAACCAATAAAAACGAATTGAATCGCAAAGCGTAAGTACAAAATAAAGCGAAAAAGGCTGGCACAAGCCAAACGAGAAAAAATGAAAGCTTAGGCGGGCGCGCGACGAGCGAACCGAAGCGAAGAGCAAGCGAACAGTACAGGCGGCATACAAGTTTTGCGTTTTGCCCACATTCTATGCCGAACTCGAGTTATAGTTATAATTATTGCTGCCGTTGCCTCCACTCGTCTCTCGGCTTTTTATTTTTAATTTTGTTTGGTTGTCGCTCAATTTTTGCGCCGAGCGGAGAGCAACGGGAGAGATATATTTTCATTACAGCCAATTAGTGTGCATTTCATAATTGTTTAATAAAATACAAAATATTAAAAAAAAAAAAAAAAACTAGAACACAAAAATCTGTACAAGCATATAAATATGTTTTATGTAGACCAATACAAAACTTATTGCAATTACCCCCATATTCTAATCAGAAACTGTAATTTAATGTAACATATGGTAGGCGAAAAATCTAAAAATGTAATGTCTGAGAAAGATATTCACATTTGTCAAATACACATGCATATTGCATTTGCATTTATTAATACGAATTTTTGTTTTTTCGAAAATGCAACCCTGCGCCGCCTTGCAAACAAGAAAATGACACGATGATGACGTTAATGGGAACTCGGCATGTGTGTGTATATTTATTACGTACACATATATGTTCACACAGATACAATACATAAGCACACAGCAGCTCACGTATCTCATACAAACGCAAACACATATATCGCTCACACTCTCAAACACACACACATTGATGTCGACCGCAAAGTCATTTGATAATATTGTATTAGAATTTAACAAATGTACACTGCTTCTCCAATCAGATTATCTTTTACTCGTTTGCAAGAGCACTTTTCACTATGTAGGCTCTCACCCCCGTCGAATGCTTATGCGCAATTTTTGCATAAACATTTGCTAAAATATGTTCTTATGACGCCATTGTATGTATGTATGAAAAATTACTTGATTGTATTGGTGGCGGTGTATGTGTGGAAAAAACTTTAGCAGCGCAGCAGCAACAGTAGTAGAAAAATCAAAACGCCGCGCGGGTGAGAGGCGGTGGTGTACGGTGTACAGAGCAAAGCAAACTGAAAATTGAATGAGACGCGGAGGCAGCAGAAGCAGCACCGCGATGTAAAGTTCTTCGTGAGGCGCGTTCGTTTCGTGCCCTGCACGAATACACAGTGAGCACAAACGTTTGACGTTCATGCGAACGGAACGAAACTTCTAACATGTATTGAGCTCTTAATATTTTTATTTAAATCAATTGTTCAATAGATTTAAAATGTTACATAAAAAAATGGTATATATTTATAAGTTATTTTATTATGTTGAGAACAATAAAAAAATATATTTATATGCAACAGTACAGTTGATAAAAATTTATTCAAGACCGTTTAGAATGTTATTTTTATTTGTAATAGGAATAAGTAACTTTATAAAAAATATGCAGGTATTTTTTTAAGTTTATATTTGAAATATTTTTGAACTGCCCATGCTTTGTATTCGTGTAGAGCTCTTATTTTGTGTTCGGTGTTCCGTTTCTCATGGGAGAGGCAAAAAAGAAGCAAGGAATGAGAGAGAGAGAAAGAGAGGTACACAAAGAGTGTCGCATTTGTGGGTGAGTGCGTTGGTGTGCGATTGCGTTGTTCTTATTGACTAGCGTTGACTCGCTGCGCGCTGCTTTTTGAAGCTGGTGCTTCGGCATAAAAAGGCGGTAAAAATTTCAACCTTAAATATGGCAAAGTTGAAGTTGGACCATCCGCAACTAATTTACAGAAACGGCATATTTGATTTCACGATTCGGATTAAATATATTCACACACACACACACACACCCGTGCACATGCACATGCACATTTACTTACAGCGGTCAGACCAGTAATCCAAGTTCTTTTGACTTGCCCACCACTCCTCTTTTTCTCGGTTGTGTATGTTGCAGTAGCAGTAACAGTAGGCGTCCCGCACCGCGACGCATAAAATTCTTAATGGCGTCGGTGGACGAACACAGAAAACGTCAAAATTGTATACCGCACGCACATTTGTTGTATGGATTTTGACCACAATTTACACCGCATTTACGCATATTATTTAATAAGATTTTATTTACTTTTTTAATGCATTTCTTGTGCACAAGATATGAGGAGCAAGGAGATCACAATTAGGGATGATTATATCGTAGCGGCTTATCGATGTTCGGATATTTTAAAAATGATTACTCGATATTTTATGATATACAGTGCTGGCGATAATAACTATATCGATACTGTTAAGCATTTAAATTATTCAATTGAAATTTGAAATAAAATAGTTTGCTTAAGACTGAACATCTTTAAAAATATTTTAATAAACTTTACAAAATAATATTTTAAAGGGACATTGTGGCTATTTTAAATAACATATATAATTTATTAACATCACACGTCATAAATAAAAACAAATAAATCGATGCCAGAAATTAATCATTATTGCGGCAAGCTAAATATATCGATAGAGGTAGATATCGTCAGTGCTGAAAAACGGTCCGTTTCTTTTGAGTGTTCTGTTTTCCTTTAAGTAACAGTAATAAATAAACAAAACAAAAAAATATAAATATATAGTTTATTGTGCAATCAATTTTTAACAAAATGAAAACGAGTGCATTCAAAAACGTTACAAATGATTATATGAATAACTCTCAAAATTGTCTTTTGGCCCGATTTTTTTAAATAAATAAACTTTTAAAAAACAAGTGTACATTTTTTACAAAAAAGATTAATATAATATTGAATAGCATTTATTTTAAAAGCGAGATATAAAAGTTTAATTTAAATTTTTTTTGATCAAGTGGATAATCAATCATAATAAACAACACGGTAAGTTTTAATTATATATTTTTAGATATTTTATAATCAAATAATGGGAAATTACGCATTTTAACAAAATAACAGTTATCTGCTTTTAAAAAGAGCAAGTTGACTGTAAAAAAACTCACGATGCTTTTTGACTTTTGATTATCGAAACCATTTTGTGAGAATGAGTATTTTGGGCATTCCCCAGCAGAAAATTATGAGATTTAAATTGTGGTTTGCTTTATTCGCGTTATCGTAAAATAAATTACAAAATAAAATACATTTGCATATAATTCGTATTCTTACGACTAAATTATTTACTCACAAATCTTGGGTTAATATTGCGCTTTGTTATCCTAGTATACACTGAAAGAAATCTACCTGACGCCGGCCACGCCCCATTAATTGTGCTGCGCCTTAAGCATAGTTTTGCATTGTTTATAAGGAAACTGTGGCTATCGCTCCCATAGAAATATAAAATATGTATACATAATATCTAAGAGGAAACTATAAAAAATCACATCATTGAAATTAAGGAGAATGAAAATAAAATTCGTAACAAATTTACATAAATAGTTTTTTGTTTGAATTGTGATTTTTGGGGCGCAGTTAAAGTACATTTTGGATTTGTCACTTTGGAATACATTGAGAATAATTCGACTTGTTTTCGTTGTGACTAAACCAATTACAAATTACAAATTACAATGTTCAATTAATTAAGCTTTTTATACAGTGCACATTTTCTAAGAGTTCCATTTATTTATTTTTTAAAATATTTATTTCATTTTTTTTTTTGGCAATTGGTTACGCGCTGTTGTAGTTGTTTGCATATATATTATATATTAAAATCATCCAAAGAATATACAAATATGCAAGCATAAGTATTGTATACCCATTGTGTGTATATAAAAAGTGGTCCTTAATTCGAGACATGTGTTCAAAAACTTTCGTGTGTTTGGATGTTAGTTTCAGTGTAATTGGCTAAAAGAAACTTTCTCGTCAAGTTTAATAACCGAAATTACAAATTTATTAAATTATACAAAAGTGTATTTTTTTGTGTTTTAGTTTATGAGAAATGTATACATATAAGTTTGTCGCAGTGTAAACAACTTGTGAACGTTACATTTACAGGCCGCGATCGTTTTTTAGTTTTTTGTTTTTCTTTTAGTTTTTTGTTTTTTGTTTTTTTTTGTGGGAAGGACAGTACGGAACCGCTACGGCTTCTACAGCATAGAATACAGTTTTTCATTTTCATTATTTAATAAGCTAATATAAATCACGATAATATGGCCACGCTACGACGCGGACCGCCCTGACTGATGTTGTCCATTGAAGACCATTTCTTGATGCCGTTCTTGAGCGCCTCGGCTGTCACCTTGTCCTGCATCACCCGTGACATGGCCTCCAGCTTCTGGGCGCGCTCCTTTGACAGCGGCTCTGTGGGAAAATTAAGTTCGTTTGCCTCGGCGAGCGTGCGCAAATCAAAATAATATTTGGCATAAACGGACGAGGGCACATTTATGTTGAACTGCAGCAGCTCCAGAAACTGGCGTTCCAGCTCATTCATATCCTCAACCGTAATATCCTTGAGTATCTGGCAGTAGTCCACATTCCACACTGCCTGGTCATCCCACACCTTGGAGGCAAGCAGTATGGCACCTGCAATATCGAAAAAATAAGATAAGCAACTAACAGATATTTATATTGTATTATATGTATAAAATATAGCTCGAGTTTGGCGTTAAATTTGGATTCTTAAAGCAGCTGTGGAGAACTGATATTGAATTGAAATAGAAACTAGTAAGAATAAAATGAATAGAAACAAGTAAGAAACTTTGTAGTCGTATATAATCGACTGCTTAATACTCGTTTACAGTATACTAATTTAAAACAGTTCGAAAAGAATCTTAATTATTATTATTTTACAAAAATATATATTTGAGCAGTTGTTCCAGGCTGCCATTGGGCGTATTTTAAACCTTTTTTTGCGATCTGTCTAGCTTTAAAAAACAAAGATAAAATGATAGGCGAAACCCATCTTCAATATATCTAGCTAATCGAATTTATTCAGTTACACGGACTCGGACAATCTGTGATCATCTACATACCCAACACCATGCGCTTCCAGTTGCAGGGGCCCACGTCGAGTTCCGCATAGGTCAGCAATCGTTCCAGATAGACCAGCGTTATGATTGCGCACTCGGCCGTCAGTTGGGCGGCATTGAACAGGGTGCGCACAAACTTGTAGATCTGTCGATGCTCCGGATTTTGCGTGTCATAATTATCGGGCACATGATCGTACGTTAACGGATGCAGCTTCTCATCGAATATGTCCAGGCGTCGGTCCGACTGACGATTCTTGATGTGATAGTAAATGGCAAGCGAGACACATTTGACGGTGTTCTTCAAGTTCGGCTGCGATACGGTGCTGTCATCCAAATAAATTGTCGAGCAGGAGGAGCTCTTTTTGAGGCCACCGCCGCAGCCGGTGCCGCCGCCAGAGCTGTTGGCGCCCGGCGTGTTGGCTCCGCCTCCGCCCATGCTGTTGTTTTGTTGTGCGATTTGATGCTGTGATCGTTTACGCGTCATTCCGCCATTTTCCACTTTGGAGCGTTCCAGAAACATGGTGGCTGCCGTGGGATCCACAGATGGATCTTCTTCACCCTCCAGTGCCTCGCGCTCCGAGATGTGCTGCAGATTCTGTTGATTCTCAAAATTCTCGTTGCTGCTGCTGCCGCCCTGCTGATGATGATGCTGATGCTGCTGATAAACGGACATCGGCACACCGCCGGCACCATGATGACCATCCAGCTGATGCTGGGATGTGTGCGGCAATTGATGCCGCTCCTCAAACACCGGCGGTATATCCTTCGATTTGCGATCCGACTGTGGACTCGAGTAGGCACAGCACGAGTTCTTGTTGCCCATCGCTGCTGCTGATGAAGATTACCGCTTTACAGTCAAGGAAAATAAATGCAACTGTGCTTAGCTAGCTGACTAGGTTTCGTCTTCTTCTCTCCCCCTCGCTCTCGCTCTCTCCTTTTCTCCACTCAGTGAGTGTCTTTTAAGTTGCGGAATCAAAAGTGGTGCCTGCTGCTGCTGCTGCAGTAGCTCTGTGGGCAGGACCCTGGATGCTCACGCTTTGCACGCGCTGCAATTTTTGGCACTTGCTAGTTTTGGTTGACTCCTCGATGCGTTTTCTATAAGCATGGCGCTGGCGTATCGTTCAACAATAACTGCTGCAACTGCTGCCTCGGTGCTGCCTGCAAGCGCCGGACAATTAAATGGGATCTGCAATAATAATAATAAATAGATCAAATATAAATAATAATATATATATACATACAGTAATGCCCTTTAAAAATTAAAATTTTCTCTTTTCAAACGATATGTGTTGATTTCTTTGAGATTCGCTTAAATCTTATACTGAATAATAGAGGCAAATTATTCTAAAATAATTCTACAGATGGCAGAGCTTTTGGAATCCAATCATCCGATTTTATGTCATCAATCAAATTATATGGAAAATAGATTCTAAATTAAACTTTTGCAAGATTATTTTAAAATTGTTTATCAAACTTTTAAGTTGTTTTTTACGGTCTGAATATAACTATTTTTTAGCTTTACTTTCTTAAGCCAATATTTTGTAAATTGAGAATTGAATGAATATTAAGGTCTCATCCAATCAAACATGCCAAGTCAAATTTAATAATTTTTGCTATTTCGAGATATGTTTAAAATATGACATGTAATAAAAGTAGGACTAAATCGACTACGAGCGTCGACTGAATCAATAATATATGTACTTCACATACATATAATTTTTGATTATAATGATATCATTATTAAATATCAATGTTCATTATTATGAAATTATTTAATTTTAAGAAACAAGTTTACAAAAATCTGAGGCTACTGTATATTTTTATATATATTATATTTTATATTTTTATCGATTTTGAGAAAACAGAGTAGTCGGCGTATCGATCAGTTTAAATACGATTGATCTCAGTATAAATTCGATAAGTTAAAGTTTGTAGCTCTCATACAGACGGACAATTCTAAATCGGCTCGACTGCTGATCCTGACCGATAATATATTTATATATATATATATAAATTCTGCCTTCTGCCTGTTACCTACATATGCAGAATACAATTATTATGCCTTCGAATACAATTACAGATTTTATTTATTTAAAATCAGCGACCCGATAAAGATGCTGCTCCGATAAGGCTCCGCCGGACTGATTATTTACAAAGCGTTGGCGCTTAGATTACTGTGCAAAATTAATTAAGTTCAAGCACGACAATCGCCATGTGGGTGGTGTCTGTGTGGCGGCGGCCGGGCCAAGGTGTGGTCCAAGGTGGTTGTGGAGCAACAGCAACAGCGCGTTGCCTGATTTGGTTAGAAGCAACTTTTCCAAATAGAACAACAACAAAATGTTCGACGGGGCGGGGCCCGTGTTATGTTTTTATGTCGGTTTGCAGAAGGGGGGGTGGTTGCTTTAGATTGTGAATGTGTCACAGTCATTTGGCCAAAACGTTTTGTCCATTACACACACATTAATCACTGTCTTTTTCACAAATAACAATCAGCAGCAGCAGCAATAATAACAACAACACAATATTAAAGTTACCGCTGCGTGCCTGGCAACGCCATGAGCAAAAACTTCACTCACACACACACATGCACATACGCAGTCGATTGGCTGTACAAGTTGCTGTTAATTAAACTAGTTTAACTAATTTGAAATAGCGACAACATCTTTGTGCTTTTTGCTAATAATACAGCGCAGCTCTTTGATAGTTCTTATGACAGTTTTATAGAAACACTGGCGAAAAAATTTACTTTTTGTTTTGCAGCTACTTACAATAAACTGACAGTCAGCACGCAACGTGTACACGATACCGTTCACATCTTACGTTCACCATTAATCAGCTGTTCTGCAACTGTTAATGTTAGACTCAAATGCGCAGTTATCGGTCTGTTATTTAACATATATCTATTGGTTACAGACTGTTATTGTAATCGAGTTTTGATGTCTTAAGTATCGATATTTAAGCTTGAATAAATAAAGCTTCAAAATAAAACATACAAAGAATAGGATTAATAATATCTTTATTAGTATATTAAAAGTCATATGGTGTTATTATAATTTCTTGAAGGTATTTCGTAGTAAGCACACACCTCAACCATTCATTTAAATAAATTAAATCAGCCAACAAATATGCTTTTTGAGTTCAACTTAGGATGAAAATGAAAATTTGTTTCTTAATTGTTAAACATTTGTAAGACTTTTTTTTTTAGTTGTAAATGAAACAAAATTATTTACAGTTTAGCGTGCAGTTTTTTTTGTGTTGCTTAAGGAGTGTATATTTAGTGTTGTGGCTAAAAATAGGTTAGTTTTAATAATATATATTGCACGACATCCTGTGCGCATTTATTTACACAAAAAACCGTTAGTTAGTTTTCATTGGTTGATTAAGTATTACATAAATTTATGCATTATAGTAGTTTATTCATTAAATGTAATGATTGCTTTCAACTCATATATTTATACATACTTTGTTTTTTCTTTTTTATTATTTTTTTTTTACTTTGCACTCGTCTAATGAAAAACGGAAATGATCATAAAATCTGATCTTTCGCTACTGTTTGAAAGTTTCGGGAATAAACTACGAATTATAAATTATAACTTTTGTGAAATATTGTTAAAGTTTAAAATGAATTACAAGTGCCATGAAATTTAACAACTTTTCCTGCATAATAATGTTATATAGTTACGAATTGTTATTATTTGTATGCATATGGATATATGTGTGTTAAATATTTATTGATTGCTGCTACAAAACTACAATTCCGCTAATAACGTTAAGACAATATGCTTGAGTTCATAACAATATTTCATTTTTTGTATTATGTATTATTTTCATATATGTGCGCCTATATATGTATATATAAATAGGATTAGCCAAACAACTGAGAGAGACTTCAATCTGGAATTGTGATCCAACTATTTTGCATTTTTACAGCGCTCACACCTTTTATTTACTTTTTATTTTGTACAGAGTTAAACATAGATATACAAATGGATACGGACTATAACCGACTATTATAACTGACTAATCGCTTTGAGCGTTCAAATTTGTTCATTACACATATATTTTGTAACTTCATATATACACATAATCTGTATTTTGTGTGGTATGTTAATGGGTCGCTAATACGAGTATTTGCTGTAGCTAAGTACGAGATTACATATATGTATGTATGTATGTATGCAGGTAATTCACTAACTGCATGGTTTTATATATGGCCTAATGCGGCATATGGCTTGTCACATATGCATTCTAACCACTACAGTAGTTGGTTACGTGTATTTTTTACTACCTTAATAAAGCTATGATCCCAATTTCAGCTGATAATTTGGTACCTTACTGCTAAGCACATTTATCACTGCTCTTTGCCCCGCCCGAAAATATTTCCAAACGATCAAAACGAGAATCAACTTTTTTAGACACTGTGGGGGGAAGTCCCCGATTTTAGTTTCTTGTCACCTTTGTCTACCGTTCTGTCTGTCCGTGTGTAGCAAAGAGCAATGATAAATCTTAAAAGAATGGTCCCGCTATCAGACATTTTGAAAAACGTTTAAAACATTTTAGTTTGGATTCTTCATCGAATACGAGAAAAACACAGACAAGAACTGAACGAAAAGAAAAGAATCTTCTAACATATAAACTGTTTTTGTTTGTTTTCTTTGTTTGTAAACATAAGTCCTGTTCACGTATAAAAATAAATATGCCTATGGTATACAACATCTATGCATGTATCCCATTTTGAGTAAGTGTTAGGTAGTATTTATGTATTATAGTAGTATTATACATATATATTTATCGTTCAAATACATGCGATATATAGGTAGCCATGTGCATATGTTGAGGGAAATTTTGGTAAATAGTTTCCTAAATTGTTTTTTTAAGAAAGTCTGTTAGAGGTCCTTTAGATATTTACACAAGTTGTATAGTTAGTTAGTTCTCAGGTATTTTTTTAGTTAAGGTACTCTTATGTTCTTAACTCGAAAAATTGAGCAAAATTTGGAAAAAAGTTAAATAAACACAAATTGGAAAAGTATAAAAAATTGCGCTTTTAATTAAATATGTTTGCATATAGTAAAGTTATAAAAAATAAACATACAATAAATTCCAAAAATTTGTTGAAAACTTAAGAAAATATACAATAAGAATAGAATTTGCACTAAAGTAGTTAAATTAAATGTTTTCAAAATCTATGAACTAAGCTAAGTAAATGCTTAACAATTCTTGTTGTTGTTGTTGACAATAAAAAAAAATAAATGAAATAATCTCCTACAAATGCCAACTATTTACAGAATTTTATTTTATTTTATTTTATGTTGTGCTGGGCTCTAATAATTGTTGCTTAGATTTTTTTATAAACAACTAGGTGCAACAACAAATAATACAATATATCATATAGTACACTCATAAATATGCTTAGTTTTTTATCTTTTTCCTATATATGATTTTTGATTGATCATCTACTAACATGAAAATATTGCGCGTTAGAAGCTGCACATTTAGCCTGTTAATTCTGTTAATTTAATCATTATTTGCTATTCAACATATTTTCTTTTATTGTTTAGACAGTTTTTTTGAGTTTTCTTTGTGGTTTTTATGTTTAGCTGTGCAGAGATTTTTAAAATCTACGTATCCGTCTTAATCTACTCTGTGTTGTTGCTTAGGGGGAATTCTTAGACTACTTATTTAGACAATTAGTTGGCGGCGGCCTCATCAGCTCCACCTTCCTTCGGTTCGCCGGATTCTGTTTCCACGGCGGACTTTTCCTCTGCATCAGCTGCAGCTTCGGCAGCGGCGACCAGCGCACGTGCCTCGGCATCTGAAATTGAGTTTAATATATGATAGTAGTAAGAATGTTAAAATAACGATTTTATTGGAAAATAATTCGGTATTCTCATTTCAATAATTACTTTGATAATTGTGGAGGCGAAATTCCTACAAATCGGTATAAAGGGTTTCAATTAATATCAAAATACATTGTTAGCCTTTCTATACTGATCTTGATCATATTTTAAAGCTGAACTAATTAGCAATATTTGTTCTGCATTGCAAAACTTTGCACTTTTTAAATAACATTTTATGGAATTTTTTGGACATAAAAACATGTTTTCAAAATTTAGAACCGCGAATTTATATTTTTAATCAATTCACAATTAGCATAAAAATTAACATTAGAGTGGATTCGGACTGGGTCAAAATAGTGCTTAAATTAATAAAAAATTTGGTCATGTAAAGTTTTTGGATCCGTAGCACCCATGTTCCAAACGCCCGTGACTTTGTCAAAACTGAACCGATTTTCACGCTTGATGGCATTTTTGCAATGATTTATCATATATATTAATTCTATATTTAAAATTGATGCATTTTTGAAAATAACAACAACATGTAAACATGTAAAATATATTTTTTTTGAGAATTTTTAATCGATTGTCCCCAATGGGACTGTTTGCATAAAAACAACATTAAATCCGATTTTGAGAAAGTCCAATTTTGGGAAAAAAATCATGCCAAAATTAATAAAAATTTTGACATGTGAAGGTCTCGGATCCGTAGCTCTCATGTTTAAAACATCCATAACTTTGTCAAAATTTAATAGATTTTTCTAGATATTATGATTATGCATTTTGATTATGCTTTGACCTCTAAATGACTCTGTATCTAAGCTTTTTGCAGATTATTTTATTGCAAATTTACCGACTCCTTTTTGATATGATTTAGAATCCAGACTTTTAATTAATGAATATGAAAAGAGTTTTTGATTTTGTGTATTTATTTGCCTAGACTTTATAAAAGGTATGAAATTCAAAAATATATCGATTGCCTTTAATGAACTCGGACTTGCCATACAATATTTGGGGGGACTTCAAAAACTTGGTGTTCTGTATTTTGACTGATTTTGATTAGCCATATGACATTGAATATATATATAAACTTGGTTAGCTTGGTTAGCTTTTTCTTCGGCGCTCATAGAGCTCTGCGTGACAGGTTTGAATTTATTAATTTTAATTGGTCATTTGTATTCATTGGGCAAAGATCAAAAGCCAAGGGCAGTGGTAATGTAATTAGGCCATAATTTAGTTTGACTACGCAGCAATAAATACCTTTGATGGCCTGCTCCTTCCAGATCTTCTTGTTTTCGGATAGACAGGTCAGCCAGGGTTTGTAAATGGAAAAGCTGCTTGCATTTAGGCTCTTGCGGGTCATGGCGCTTGCAGCTCCTTTTTTCGTATCCTCGTTATCGTCTGCGGCGCCGGGCAACTCCTCGGTCAATGCCGGCGGCTTGGATTTCAGGACCGGCGCAAGTGGCGCCAGGATCTGTTCGAGCATATCGGACATGATGGACATGCTGGGTTCCACAATGAAGTCGATGAAGCCGATTTGAGATTCGGCGACGAGCGTATTCTTGCGATCGCAGAGCGGACTAAATGGCAGGCCCAGCTCCTTCTCGAGATCGCCCTGGCGAAAGAACTCCTCCAGCAGCAGCATGGTCCATCGATGATGGACATCCCAATGTTTGGCCGGGTGGGAGATATCACAGCAGTGCAGCACCAAAGACAGCGCCTTCGACTTGTCAATGGTGGCCTCCTGCAGTGTCAGCAGATTGCGTATTATCTTCAATTGCTGAAAATGATAGGTCATGTCGGTGGCCAGCACCATATCAATGATGAGCGTGCGCAGCTCCTTGAATTCCTCGCGCGACAAATGCGACAAGATGTTGGCATCATCGTCCTTCATCAAACGAAAACTGGCGCTAACGTGATGATTCTCCAGTACGGCCCGATCATTATAGAGCAGCGCCGTATCCGATCCGGACATCACATGAAAATTGTTGGTGGTGCCCGTGTGCTCAAAATCATGCAGCAGCGCCGCCAGCAGCGAGGCAAATATCTCCAAGTCCGTTAGCCAGTTCATGAGTCCCGTGTTGCACAGACAATAGTGCATCGACTGCATCACATCCACCGCATGCAGATTATTGTGATATGGATTGCGGAAGCGACAATAGCCCTCCTCGATGCGATGCAGAAATGTCTCCAAAACACCTGGCGCTATCTTAAACTTGTGCATCGCGCCGTAACGGTTCAACAGATCGTACGCCACATACTTAATCACCTGACCACTGGCCGCTTCAGTTAATGCAAACACGTCAAATGTCCAATCATCAAGGTTCTACAAACAAATAGATATTTTTTATAACGATTCTAACAAGGAATAGTTTTAAAAGAGAAGAATAATATATACTTTTATCTGATATATATAAAATTTATACGTATTACAATTTGTGTCGTCGTGTATAATTAGAAAAACTATTCAAATTATACGCAGAGGCTATGTAAGAAAATGTTGTCCTGCGGCTTATTCTTAATTTTCTACAAGGCAATTTCGACCGCTCTACGCGATTCTCATGAATTGAAGTAACACCTGCTGATTTTATGCTTAGAAGTTATATTTGAAAAGTTGTGTTTTTGCTTTCCCCTTTTTCGCTCTTTTAGCTTTTGATTCTCTTACTCATTCGCTCTCGCTCTTACTATTTGTCTCGGTTTCTCTCTTGTTTTTTTCTTTCTCTCTCTCTGTCATTATTTCTCTCTTACTCTTTCTATATTTCTCTCTACCTAACGGCGATGGCTCTCTCTCCCTTACTCAGTATCTCTCCCTTTCGCTCTCTCTCCTACTCACCATCCAACTTTCTCTCTCATTTGCTCTCTTTCTCACATATGCTCTCTTTTACTTTTCTCTCTTTACTCATTCTCACTCTCTGAAATGCTCTCTCTTACACTCTCATTTTGCCTAACGTCGATGAGTCTCTCTCTGTCAGTATTTCTCCCTTTCGCTCTCTCACCTACTCATCCTCTTTCTTTCTCTCTCATTATCTCTCTCTCTCTCTCTTTCTCTCAGATATGCCATCGTGTACTTCCTCATTCTCCCTCTCTGACATAGGCTCTCTCTTACTTTCTCATTCTATCTCTCTCTTTCTCTCTCTCTTTCTTTCATATTTCTCAGACTCTCATCCTTACTCTCTCCCTCACTCTCTTAATCTCCCTCCCTCTCTCTTTCTTACTCACACTCTTGCTCTTTCGCTCTCTTGGAATGGTACCCACCTTAAGGAGCTTGACCACGTCGGGTGGAAACTGCATCAGGGTCGAGCTGGATACACGCCTGTAGATGCGGTCTACGAAGATGCCGGCCCGTATGGCGTGTGCAACCGAACGGAATCGGGGCTTCTCATCGCTCCTGGTGCGAGTTGTCGCCATTTGGCGCGTGAAGGTCGATGCCAACCATTCGCGCACTTCCGGCGGTACCGCATCCGGCTGCACCTCGGAGAGTTCGTCATCCTCGTCGGCCAGGCGCCTATAGGGAATTCGGTTGGGTATGGTTGGGGGAAAGGGAGGGTTTGGAAAAGAAAACAATTTATTAGTCCAGTTTCACAATATGATTTCAATAATTTCTTTTGAATTTGGGTTAATTAGTAAAGAAAATTACCAAAAAACGCTTAAAAACTTAGAAAAATCAAGTGAAAATAAAAAAAAATTAAATGTTTATTCTAGCGCAATTTTGTTGTATTACGTTTTTTCTTTGCATTTTTCATTAAAATTAAATTTTATTGATTTAGTGTTAAGCTAAAGTTAAAAAAAGAAAATGAACGGAAAAGTTAGAGAAAACACAGAAAATGTAAACGAAACGAGGTTTTTGTGTTAGGAAAGGGAAACAGTTTTGTTTTTGGGGAGGAGTGCTTTGGAAAACCAGATTGGACTTATCTGTGCAACGGTTAAATTGGTGCATTAGGGACAACGGAAATTAGATTTGGTTAAAACGAAGTTCAAACACGAAAATTGGATGCACAAAAATTTTTGCTAGAATGCAAACAAAAAAAACTGAACATGCTTAAATGTGTTTTTGTTTTTGCTAGTGTGTATGTGTGTGTGTGTGAGTGTGTTTGTGAGTGTGCGTGATGTTGACGAATAAACGAATTTACTAATTGCATGCCAAGTTTTTGTTTAGCGAGTGCAACAAGGAACGTGCAACGTGCAACACGAACTTAAGACGACGCCACTTGCGAGGACTTTAACTTGAACTTTCAACTGCGACACGGACCTCAGTACAAAGTATCTTTTGCACGATAATTGGCGATGATAACACGCTGAAATACCAAACTAATTGGTCAATGTTAAGACTTGTGAGCGGGTAGAACGAGGGGGGAGAGGGGGTTTTATAGGTAGTTTTCATTCTCAATCAGTGCATTGGCATGGCAACATTTCATCCGACCCTTCGCACACACATTTTCCAAGAATCAACCAGCCCACACACATGCACACACACACCCACACGCACACACACACATACAAATTCATGGAAAAAATCTGCTCGTTATGGCAGAAAAGCTGCAAAGCACTTAAGCAAACGCCTGCGAGCCAGAAGCGACTTAGGCAAATTAGCGCCATATTCAATTATGGCTAATGAGACGTAGCACAGCGCTTCTTATTTCGACTTGGTAACGGTACTGGGATCCTGTCGATGCCGCACTCAAAGATAATAGTTATTAATGTTATAATAACAGGCCATGATTTGAGCTAAGGCACGCTTATAGCTATATTTCATTCAATATAGTCTATTTAAAGATATTTTATATTTTTATAATATTCATATTTCCTTTTTCACTTATATAATTTAATGTAATCAATAAAAACTTAACGTAAAACAAATAATGTATTTTTAATCGGAATTAAAAAAACCTGTGTTCTAATTTCTGAAATCATTCGAACAATAATCTTTAAAATGATATCAAAGAATTTGTACTTATAATTCAATATATTCATAGAATTGTTTTATAATATCATGTAGGATAGGTCTTTTGAAAGTATTCAATTTCGACTGTTACTAGACTGCTATTTGGGATAGCAAAGTAAATTATAATTTCTATATTTTTTTTACATATTTAGTAAGCTTTTGAGCTTAAGAAAAACTAAATCAATATGATCGAAAATGTATTTTTTGAAAAACTTTTTTATTTCTTCAAAGTATATTTGAATTTGGCTGTTGTGAGCTTCTAATATATAATATCAAAATATCCTCACTATCAAACTACTGTATTATTAATATATATGGGCTTCTTTAGGAACAATTAGGCGAGATTTAGGTTTTTCTGTTTCAGCTCTCTTCAATCTTTAGCACCCCAATACAAGTGTTTTTCCTCGTTTGTTCATAAATATATTTAAGCAGTATAAGTTGTATACAGTAACTGGGTGAACTTTCAATACAAGTCCTGTGAGAATATTTTATGTCTTGTTTTTTTAAATTCCCAGGCGTTAACGAATAATTTAAGTTTTCTTTTTTCCTCTCTCAATAGTGCAGCATAGTTTATTTTTTATTTACACCACGCGCTGGCAAAGTTACATAACGCCGGCCGCAATATACGATCATGTTCCTTCCTGGGCTCCCCTTCCTTTCCCCCGCCCATTGTGGCTCACAATTTTTGTGGCTTTGTGTGCACTTCCTACAAACGGGTGCAATATTCTAAAATGGCCATTGCAACATTCTTGACTCCTTTTGAATTGAAACTGTTTATTTAGTTTAGTTTGGTATTTTGGTTATTTTTTTGTCTGGTGACTATTAAATTTTTGTGTTAACTTAGAATTATTTATGTAATACCATTCCGTGTTCATGGCATGCTCCGCTTCAATGGCACACAACATTTTTAGATTTTTTTATTATACTTGTTTTTTTTTTAAGAGAACTTTATAACACTGCACTGGTTGTGTGTGTGGTCGCACCTTTTCTTTTTTTCCTGCGTCTCCTTGGCCCGATACTGAATTATGAACTGTATCAGCTCAACGGTGATTACGCTTTGACGGCTGCTTTCGCGTCTCAGGCGACTCATCGCTGCGATCACGAAGCAAACGCTTTTGATTCTGCTCAACACTGGCGCTGGTCGCTCTGCTGACGCTTGTATTCCTTTCGGTCTGCTGTTTGCTGTTGTTGTTGCTGTTGTAGACATGGAGCGGCGTCGAAAAAAATTGACTTTCCGTCAATGTCAACTATTTTCTGTTCTATCTAAGCGCTCGCATTCGCACACTCGAAATTAACCGTAATTTATCATTCGCACACAGCCGGGCAAAGAGAGAAAGAGAACGAGTTTAAGCTGCAATTAGCGCCAAATGCGCTTTTAATGATGACAACAGGCGACACGTTGACAAAGCGACAGAGAAAAAAAACACGTGTGCAAATATTTGTCCCGCTTTTATTAAATTGTATTTTTCTTTTGGGCGTTTGTTTTTTTTTTTTTGGCGTGTTTTAATCCTTTCGACAGCAGTTGCTGTTGCGTCGCGCGAAGTGGCCGAAGTGTGCTCGTTGCGAGTTAAATTTAAACTAAACGTTGCGAAACTAAAGCCGCTTGCGTGCCCACGGACCAGCCTGAAGCCAGGAAGCCATCCACTCCGAGTGCCCGTGCGTGCCGCCTTATGTACCATCGAGTAATTCGCACACGGTACACTCGGCCACACGCCAGCAGCGCCCACTGTAAAACTGTATGGGGCATATCAATTATGTCAGCAAACAGAAAAACAGAAAAAAAATTAAACCAGGAAGATTGCTCTAGTGGGGAGTGTTCGACTGGGCGATACCACTGCCCGATGTTTTTGAAATTGTATAATAATTTACGATAAAGTATAAAGTAATTATGAAATAAGAAATAAGGTTTCTACGACCCCACATAGTATATTTATCCTTGGTCACCATTAATAACCGATTGATCTAGTTGTATCCGTCTGTTTATCGATCGGTTTGTATAAGAGAAATTTAATTTCAAATGACTGATAGCCCGCCTTGTTTGTCTAAAATCAATAAAAATCGATAACATTAATAGTTTGCTTTGTAGATTCTGAGAGCTAGAAGTCACCAAATTAGGTTGTAAAATTGAAAACCATGTGTGGCTTAGGTAACGACTATATCTTAATCAATTCTTCGTATTTTCGCTTACTCTCTGATGCCGAAATACTTTCGTTATAATAAAAGTTTGAAATTTATACATCTAATTTTTTTTTTAAATTTATTAAGATTTATCTTAACTCAGAATGTTAAACGTAATATGTTAAAAATAAACAATAATTACTAAAAATCGATAGTTTTCATAACTTCCCTTATGTTGTCAGCTAAGGTTTCTTCATCTACTAACAAATGCTTCTTGGAAACACTTATACCCTTTCGCTGCACAGTTTCAATGGGTACAGCTGACAAAAAAGAAAAAGAGAAAAAGAAAAAGCAAATGACACTTTCGCCGACCTAAGGACAGCGCTGGCAACTTTGCAACTATTATGTAGAAGCAGCGTCGTATATTTCTTTTACTACTTATTTCCACAAAACAATTACACAAAATGCTAAAAGGCATCAGTAACAATAATAGCAATTGCTATATCCTGGCTACCAGGCTCCTTGGCCGGCTGATAAACACGACAACGTCACGAGCACAAGGGCTTTCCAGGCAGCCAAAGGCTTTTTGAAACTTGTGTTTAATGGCTTTGCATGCCACAAGATGGCGGAGGTCAGCATTCAAGGTAGACCCGTCAGTGTTATAAAAAGTTCCGTGCTCATTCCCACTTTCATTGGCCAATGACCAATTCGAAATGCCGTTAGTTAACGTCAGCGTCGGTTTTGTTTATTTCGCCAATTGCATTTCATTTCATTACATTACGTATTCGTAACAATCAATTTCGCCGCAAATTTTGCGGCGAATTGCGTGCGTGACGTTTATTAAATAAATTGCATCGGTTATTGGCACATTTGCATGATGCGAGCATAAAAGCTTGCGCTAAGTGCAGTTAGAAATCACGGGAAGAATGTGGGCAACAGGTTGAAAGCTTTTTAATTTGTCGGCACTCGCGTGTGTGTGAGGGAGAAAATATCTGCCTCGCAGTACTTTCTAACCGAGTCAAGTATTAAGTGTTGAATAATGTTACAAAGTAGATATCTCTACAAAGAAAATGTGTTATAAAGCATTAATTTCAACAACTTTTTTCGTGTTACACTCAAGTTCAAGTGTCAGACAACTCCCTTGGCTTAAGTTTAACAAAAAGCAGAAATTTGCGCCTCAAAGGACTTTTGAGAAAAACCATTTACAAGTTGAAAGACACTTCGGGCCAATGGCCAGCGAAACATTTTGTGTGCTTGTGCTTGATTTTAAGGCTCATCTGAGGCCAGACTGGCAATGATAATGCGGCCCCTAAAAGTATGCCACTTAATAGTTATGCGTGCAATTTCCTGTGCCTGTGCCTGTGCCCGGAGGCATTTTGTCGTCCTTGTTGTTGTCATCGCCGCCATACACGGGAAATTGCTGCCGAATTGACAGCATTGTTTTGTGTCAATGATTTTCGACGGCATTTGAAAAACTCAGCTCCCATCTCCCCTCACCCACATACGACGTAGACTATTTGCCAGGACATGCGTGCAGCATCAGCGTCAGAATCAGCCAGAAACAGGCGCATTGCGTGTGCCGAAACATTCGATACTTAATCCTGATAATGTCGTAAGAGCGTTGCCTCAGATATTTCGGATATACATAAAATTATATATAAGGCAGCAATTTCTTGCAATACAATGCAATAAAAATGAATACAAAAATAAAAATTACTTAATGCTATATATGTATTTATGGAAACTGATGCCTAACTAACTTAACTTATTTTATTTTTGAATTCTATTTTAATCTGCTAAATTATAGTTTATTTAGTATTTTATCCAGTCAATGTTAGATTTTAAAATGTAATTAATAAATTTATAAATGATTATATAAATATACAAAAAATATTTTTCAATGATAATAGAAACTGATGCCTAAGTTATACAATTTTATTTTAAAATTGCATTTTAATCTGCTAATTTATATATATATATTTTTGTATTTTACCCAATAATTAATAAATAAAGACCTGTACTTTTTAGCATCTAATTTATACATTTTTATTTAAAAATCTGCTGAATATTATTTTGTTTAGTATTTTACCAAATCAATGTTTGCTTTTAAAATGTAATTTATTAATTAGTTACAATCCTCCATACATAATTAATAAATAATAAAATTTTATTAATAAATCTGATGAATTTATTTTATGTTAGCTTTTAAAATTTAATTTATAAATCTTTCATAATCCTCCTTATATAATTCCCTTGAATATCATTATTTCCCATGTGCCCAGAGAAACTGGTTTGATAGCCCTCGCATTTAACGCCCACGGACAGACTGATTAAAGTGCGTGTTGTTTCTGGCATTGTATTGCCATTGCGAACAAAGGACGGTGGCATTAGGACATCAGCTGGAAGGTCCTTTTCTATTTGATGCGCCTATTTCGCTGCTGCCGCTGCTTATGTGGCAAAAATTGCCAGTTAACATCATTTATATTGATTTTCCTTTTGTAATATCTAGCTAGAGGCCAAAGATAGCTTTACCTCTGACGCTGTCTGGAATGTTTGTCTGTCTTGCTTGGTTGTTATTTATACACTTTCACAAAATGAGAAGTGTATATTGGATTTGTGTAGGTTGAAATATAATTTACTCGGATCCATAGTTGCCAAATTTCAAATTCCCACAATTTGCTCAAAACTTGCAGTTTTGAAAATAATTTTATTAATTGTTGAATTTTATAATTGTTTTTTTGTTTGTTAAAATTTTTGTAGTCTTGCTCTGTCGGTTACACCCGACTGCAATGGTTGTTCTTTTGTTTATTTCATTTCATTCTTTTTGGGTCACTTAGCCGTAATGCCCCATCCGCCGGACTTGTGTTTTACGCGACAGATGATTGATGACTGCGACTGAAACCCAAAAACAAACAAAAACGCCTCTATTCAAAATTTGTATCGCTAGTTGCGAGTGAAGACGACAGTTTAGCGACATTTAAGGAGCGACCTTCAACCTCTGTTGTTCGCTTCCCAGTTTGACCTAATTTTACCAAAAAAAAAAAAAATTATTCATGTTTCTTATTGGACTTGCGAATTCGATTCGTAGGTGGAATTTCACACTGAATCTTCCATTGGCATATTTCATCAAACTTAATATGAATTTATGACATGGTTGCAATTACTGTATACACTCGTTCGGTAACTGAAAGGAGCATATTGGGTTTGTGTAATGCCTACTTGAAACTTTGAACATGTTCAAAATTCAAATACATAAAATTTTGTAGACAGACAAAGAGAAAAGTTCCATGTAAACCGAGAAAATCCACATCTCTCACACGCTTAGAGCTAAAGTTACAATTAATAATAATTATTAAATTTTTTTACGACTGTAAACGAGTATTGCACTGTCGGTTACACCCGTTTGTTCCTTACTTCTTGTTTAGTTTCGGTCGCTGCAGCATGACGTCTGTAATTTTTGTGTGTTAATTGTGATTTATTGGAAATGCGCGTATGCATATATTTCACAGTCTACATTTTTCACGCGCGTGTTAACCCAAAAACTGAAAAAAGCACTTTAAAATGATTTCCACCTTATCGGCATGAATGAAGCCGCAAATGGCATTTAATTTTGTGAATTTTGAACAATTGATATCGACGGCAATAAAAAAATGAGGCCTCGATCATATACAATACATACAAAAGATACAAAATTGTTCAGGAATTTGTTATTTCTTTTTATTTGTTTTTATCATAATTAAACAATATGAACTGTTGCGTCAGCAAATGCGCTGATAAGCAAATTTGAAGCGCTGTGTACACATTACGGGACACCACTGTAGACAGCTGGCATACGTACATATATATAAATACATATTAACTACAATCTGCAAAAGTCTACAAAATGCAGTTTCACTCATAATTTGAAGGCCAGTGTTGTGTAATGGGCTTTTGTGCAGCTTTGGAAACCATCATTTGTGACAATAAAATGCACAGCGGACAGACGCGACCTGAAAATTTCCCATCATGTATACGCGTATTACGAAAATGAAAGCTTACTTAAGGAAAGACTTTTGAGCTGGTAGCCGACAAATGACATGCTAAACTAATTTTTGGTGTCATCCGCACATGTTAAGCACGGAATTGAAGTGACAGGAGACGCCCACAAGTGACTTGTCCTGCGGCGTTAGCTTGATTAATTTTTGGCTGACAAGTGTTTACTAAAAGAGAGTGGAGAGTGAGAGTTTGTGTGTGTGTGTGCGTGTGAGTGGGAGAGTTGAGAGACACAAATCATTGCGAAATGACTGCTGTGCTGCTCTGTTGCGGGTGCGGGAGTGCGGGTAATTGTATTTTTGGTGAGTGCAGCAACCAAAATTAGGCAGAGCGAGATAGAGTGAGTGAGTGTGCGACATGAGGAGAGAGTGAAAGAGAGAGGGGGACAAACCGCAAGCGTATGACTCGTTTACTGCTGCTGCTGTTATCGTTGATGCTGATTATGCTATGTCGGGCATAGCTGAGGACATGCGTGGAGCTGCTGCGACAGACGGTGTCAACGGAGGACGTTAGGGACTGGATGGCTGAGTTGCATCTACATGAGAACAGTAACAGACAACAGTAAACAATCAACAACGAAATCAACTGTGAAAAACAAAACAAAAACAATGGCAATGACGCACCAAACGATTTTTCTCAGCGGACAGCGGACAGCGGACAGCGTGCAACCAATTGGAAGAAAAATAGTGACAAACTGGCTGGCTAACCACCTACCACCCACGACCAGGCGATGACTTTGCCTGTCAAGACCTGTGCTCCACATCGGCTGACAACTTAATGCCAACGGCAACCCGAACGCGGCTAATTACTCACATCCCAGCAAAGTTGGCTTTGGCAGCGTCCCAAAGGAACAACTTCTTCACCAACTTCGAACGAACGTTGAACAAAGAGCTGCGAAACTCAATCAGCAGCCAGCAACAAAGACAGGAATAAACATAAATATTTGGCTTAACGACGCCTCTAAGAACTATGGATATATATCCTATTTCCATTTGTTGATGCCTGCCCCAGCTCATTTATATGCTAATGAATGAATTACACTAATGCACTGCATCCATGTTGCTAAAAAAACACTGATTTATAAACATGTCTTTAGAAGTGCTTTACACAGTTTTATATATACACCCAATTTTCTTATTAACATTTTGTTATAAAAAAGTGTATTTTATATTACTTCTTTTCATTTATTTTCTATGATTTTTTTTGTGTAGCCAATTATTAACTATGGGAAATAGAAAGAAAAGAAAAATAGATTTTCGAAATTAAAAAAAAAAAAAACAAACAAACAAACAGAAAATTATATTGTACATTTTTGTTCATTAGTTTTACTTTTTTACATTAATGAATTTCTGATATTATCCCTTTTGGTCCGAAAGTAAAACTTTTTCATATCAATGAATTTATGATAGTATTTTTTTTTAAAATTATTTTTTAAGTAAAATTCAAATTAGTCTTTTTTAAATATTGTTTTTTGTAATTTTAAGTGACTAAGTTCTGGAAAAAATTTACTAGTTTTACATTTAACCAAAATATATTTTTGTTAATTAATTAATTTCTTGGGCAGGTATCTATTGCGTAAAAAGAGAATTGGGTGTATGCTGAAGTAGAAACAGTTTTATTTAAGCTAGTTTCTCCCGTAAGCCCTTTGAGAGCTTTTGTGGCCCTGGCTGGCTTCGTTTGTCTGGCTGAACGAGTTCTTGTTGCCAGTTTCAATTTGGTTGCATTTATTTTGCTGATGCAGCTCCATCTGCTGCACAGCGCGTACAAAACAACGGTCAAATGCGAGTCGTTTGTAAGCAGCGCTCTTTAAAGCCTGGACGGACACAGCGACTCTTCTGGCTGCGCGAACTAATTATGTTTTGGTCCCTCCGGATATCGGTGCATGCAGTTGGCAGCGTTTTCAATTACCTGCCAGATTACCAAAACGGTGTTGGCTGACATAAATTGCCAACTGCCAATGCGAAGGTCCGAGCAATGTCGCTTTACGAAGACCTTATAGCCATATAGCATCTAGCTGACTTTAACAAAATTATACTTAAGAACAGATTAACAGAACTTGGCCTTATTTTCTTTTTATAGAAAACTGAATATTCGCTTAATAATTAATTAATTGTAGGAAAAGTAAAAATTTCAAAATACTAAAAGTACTAACTAAAAACTAGGAACTACGCACAGAGAAATGCATGTTGTGCTACGGATTTGGCCACGCGAGATTTGGTTGTGGTTTGTGTGCTTCACAGCTTCCTAAAGGGCGGTTGCATGCCGCCGATTCCAGCGCCAGACGGTTGCATCATCGCACACATAGATCAGCACGCTGGCGTCCCGCGAGAAGGCAATCTGACGCACGGTGGCCACGCTGCGCACATTGTGCAGAGTGGTCATGTGCGCACCCTCCGGGTCACTGGGATCCATCTCCCAGACGTACACCTTGCCCTGCTGGTTGCCCAGTGCGATGACCTTTTGCCAGGGATTGAAACCAAAACGCACAAACCAAATCTCACATTCATCGTACTCAAATTCGGCGATGATGGTGCAGGATGAATCACTGGGTTTGAGCTGTTCAAAGCTCTGATGCAGTTGGCCGGGCTTCCAACAGACGATGGCATTCTCGCAGGACTTGGAGAGCACAAAGTTGCCAAACCATTGCACGCAGTCGACATAGTTGCGGTGTATGTCGCGTGTCGAAAAGTCCGGAAAGTGCTTGGTGATTGTGGGAAACGGAAGCGTCGATTTCTCCTGGCTGAACGTGTGCGACAGCTCGATCTTGTGCTGAAATTCCTGGGTATTGAGGCACCACAGCTTCAGTGAGTGATCCATTCCACTGCTGACGATGCGATCGCCGCGCATATTGAAGTCGATGGAGAGCACCTCATCGCGGTGACCCTCCACGCCGCCAAAGATCGCGATGCAGACGTGGGTCTGTATGTTCCACAAGCGTATCGCATGATCCTTGCTGCCGGAGAGCAGCAGTTGCAGCTTGTGCGGATGGAATTTGAGCTCATTGATCGCCTGGCCATGGCCAATATAGTTGCCCACAGCCTCGTTCTGTTCGACGTCAATGACGCGTATGACCCCACGGTAGCCAGCGGCGGCGAGCAGCGGCGCCGACGATTTCAAGTCGTATGACCAGGCGCACGTGTAGAAAACCTCATCCGGCTGGCAATGAATGCAACAATAAATATCTGCAGGTTAGGGAGCACTCGCACGTAATCGGTTGCCACTTACATCCGGATCCGCGTAGCAGTGGAGCAGCGTCAGGCCGCCGTTGCGAGGACACTCGTAGACGGTGCAACGATTGCTGCCCGCGGTGGCGAACACTTGCGGCTCATCCTTGCCCAGCAGCGTGTTGAACGACACGCCAAATATGTTCGCGCCGTGGTTCTCCTTCACGTGTGTGCTTCAATTGGAACGTTGCTTCAATTCACGTGCATTAAATTCATTGGCCCGGCAACTTACTCGTATTTGTAGGCGGCGCCGGTTTTTGGCTTCGATTTGGTGCTGCGACGGCCGCGTCGTTTGCTCCGCGTGCTCGAGGCCGGCGATTTGCTGCGTGATGTGGTGCTATTCGTTGTGAAGCTGGCCGATTCATCCTGCATGTGTCACGCGGAAATTGCTGCTATTAATTTTGTTAGCCAATTTGCATATTCAACTTACGCCGCACGAATCGTCCGAGTCATCGGCCTCGTTGCCGTTTTTCACTTTATCGCTGCTCATGACACTTGCACACACGCTTGCCGCACACCCAACCAATTGCTAATAAACAATTTATCTTGAGTGCAAACAATTTAAACAACGAAAAACAAGTGTTTTTGTTCACTTTTGGCGGCAAGACACACGCGAAGCGTTGCCACCACGCGATCGGCATGGCACTGTTAAAGTGGATAACATTGCGCTGTTAGCTAACATATGTGATACCGATAGCTGGCCTAAGTATCGATTACAAATATATCGACTCAAAATTTAAATGTTTTGCTCAACTTTCCTTGAATAATTTACCCCAATTTCTTGTTTACTTTATTTTAAAGACTTGATTACTCGTACATCAAACACATGCGCAAGCAATTGAAACAGTTATTATTATTTTAGTAGTAGAAAATGATTGAAAGAATGAAGAGGACAATCACATGCCATGAATTTAACTGTGAAAAACATTTACAAAATATGCATTTATTAAATGTATGTAGGTATGTAGCAATGTACAAATACAGCACAGTGGTTTGGGGTAGTACAGAGAGCGTAGAAACGGGGAATAAAATGGGTGTACAGAAAGTATATTTACATAGGTTTGTAGTAAAAGCGATCATAAAAGGGGACAGTATCATGACAATATTTACAACAGTAGAAAACAAACGGAGACATGTTCAAAGTAGTTAAGACAGCAGTAGGATATAGAGAGAGAGAGAGAGAGAGAGACAGATAGAGAGAGAGACTGACAGAGACAGAAAGTTTCTAGTATTTATAGGTTTTATTTTTTTGGTTTGTTTTTGGAGCTGTGTTGATTAACGTAATTGAACAACGTAAAAGACAACGTAAACGTTAAATATTGTACAACAACTGAAAATGCATATAAAATTACGCTAATTTATGCAGTATAAACCATTTTTCAAGTACGTTTTATTCGTCGACATTGATCTCGCCCAGACCGGTGTGCGCAGACGTCTTTGTCGCTGAACGGTCGCTTTATTACTGCAACTGCTACTGCCGGAAACACTTTGACCCGCGGCGGCGCCAGTTGTCGCCTCGCTTGTTGCACCTGCCGCTGCAGGTGGCGCCACTATCGCTGTAGTTGTTGTTGTTGTAGTTGTTGCCGTCGTCGTCGTCGTCGTAGGTTCCTCGGCAACAGATTCGAGTGTTTTAGCTTCCACTGGCTGTGCATCCGTTGATGCCGGCGGTCCTGTGGGTCCGCTGTGCGTTTGCGGCGCGAGGGAGACGCCTTTCGTTCGGCTCTCGATGCTCGTCTGATTGTCCGAGGCATTTGCCGGCGGCGTCTCCTCCTCGCCGGCTGCCTTGTGCAGGCTGCAGCTGCTATTCGCGTTGTTGTTGTTCAGGTTCTTGGCGCTCGCACTTTTTGTGTTGTTCGGCGACAGATGGCGGTCAAGTGTTCGTTTGCGCAGCAGTTGGCAGTGAGTTAAAGCGAACCGGTACAGACAACAAATAATGGTAAGGTTCGTTGGCATTTTCATGTTTTTTTTTTTTTCATATATAAAAATATATATTTTTTATTTTTATGATTTGTGTGAATTTCAAAATATGGTTGGCAATAGAAAGAAAAATAAAATAGAACATCAGTAGAAAGTTTTTGTTTGTGTGTAAAGTCAATTAGAGCGAGTAGATTAGTTGGCAAAAGCTGTCTGCGCTTGCAGACAAAACGAACAAAGTTCCGCAACTCGTTGCTTCAATGCAGGCAAAACGTGTTGCATACTTTCGAACGAGTAAAAGGCAAAACTTTGTTTGTTGTTGTTGTTGGTAACCCACCCTTGTGCGCCGTCCCACTCTGACAATGTAAATCGAACAATCGTTTCATGGCACTGTGAATAATTTATAGCAGACTCAATGTGGCTGTAAAATGGAGCCCATAGTAAGAGTGACAGGCGCATTGGGGATTCGGACGTTTAATTGAAAGCGTGGTAAATAATAAAATAAAGTGCAGCATGTACAACTGTCTTATTTTTTGCGGCTTGAGGTAAACTGAAAAATCCACCCAAATATAAGTTCGAAGAGACATGATACGAAGTTCTTAAGGCAGGCGTATAGTAACGAGTAATGTTTAGCGAGTAACGAGTAAAGAGAAGTAAAGTCAGACGAAGAAGTCGAAGTCGAAGTCGAAGATAGTTGTCATCTGACTAACACGGGGAACCAACGCTTCAAGAATACTAAGTAGGGACATCGATAATAAATACACCGAGAGTTTACTGTATTGTATTTGTAAAATAGAGAGATAGAATGCGAAAGTTCTTCAATAATACGGTGTTTTTTGTTTGAAATGACACTTATTTGCATATTGTATGAGATATATGTTAAGACCATGTTAAGATGAAGATAATGATGATATAGTTTGCAGCGATACTGCAGAGCAAGGCAATAATAGTAGAGTAGTCAGATTACTTGACTTTTGAAACAAAAAAATAGCACTACAACGTATGAGAGAAAGTTAAAGAGTTAGGAAAAAATTAGAGAGAGAGAGAGAGAGGAGTTATGAGTCGAGCAGTTTATTTTTGTTGTGGTGGGTAAGTAATTTTTTTTTTTTTATTTTAAATGATCGCGCATTGGGGTAGGAAAGAGAGAGAGACAGAGAGTTATAAAATCAACAATGTTAACGACAAACCAAATCTGAATTCTCTATAAAGACTTACTCTTCGCTCTCAACGGATGAAGACGCAATCTGCCCCAATTTACTTTTACCTGATGTGGGGCTTCTGTTCAAACAATAGACACACACACAGATATAAAAAGAAAAAAAAATTTATAAAACGTGTGAAAGTTGTAAACGAAAAAACAATAAAAAAAAGAAATGTCGTTAGCTCAGTTTGTGACAGTTAGATAGATCATTATGATTAAATGTATATTATATTTGGTATGAAGGAGCTTCATGAAACTGATTGTGAAGCTTGCCTTTGTGTGCAATCCGAATAAAATCTCAATAGTTTTTGGGTTCGAGCTACGCAGCACTATTTAGGAAAATATACACTAATACGCTGAAGCCTGAACCAATATATTTGAATACATAATCCCCGTAAGCGTCAGAAAGTTTTTTTTTTCATTTTTTACTCTTAGATTTGGTTAGAAAATGGCGCAAATAGTTTTAAGTCTATGTGACCTACCTTGACTCGTCTATGAAGACCGCTTCAAGAACGCGCGCCGCATAATGCAGATTGCGCTGCATATCCTCATATGGGACGGGTTCATTTTCCATGCGTCGTAGCAGACTGCGTATTCTGGAAAGGAAATCGCGATTAACTTGGGAAATTCAAAATTATACTTTAAATATAATTTTGTTTTTGCACAAAAATTAATTTTAACTTATTGATCCATATTAAGTCAAATTATCTATTTCCTCTTTTCTTAATGCGAATAATTAAAAATTTTTACTTTCAAATTGAATATATATTTTTATCTTTGAGCGATTTCATTTAGAAAATTATGTTGTTTTTATATGATTATCATTTGGTTTTAAAATTTTTCAAAAAAGGACTTCTCTCTGCGATTCTCATAAATTCAAGTAACTTTCAGTGATGTGTATTTATTTGTTTTTGTTTGTTTTGCTTTTATAGTAGTTCGCTCCGTCATTTTCAATCTCTTTCTCTTTTTCTTAACTCTTTCTTTCTCTTATTTGCTCGCTGTGTGTGTATTTAATATATTTACATATACATTTATACATATAATAATACCTAAAACAGACTAAAAGGGTCTCACACATTGTTATTTGGGGGTAGGTTGAAGATTTCCCACAATCTTTAAAGGAGTTCATCAGTAATCTCTCTGAATATATTTCATGTATCTAGTTTCAAAACTGGCTTACACTATTTCTTCAAAAGACGAGATTTACACAATTTTTGATCATTGTTGGTGGCAATAAACTCACCTGACAGCTGCCTTGCTGAGCGCATCTGGCGTATCGACAGGTGGCAAAGTTTCCGTTTCCCATGCATCGGGCGCCGATATATTTGAAATCGTTTCAATCGATTGATGCGACGTTTGAGCGTTTACCGGATTATACATTGCACCGACGGAATTTTGATATTCGAGAGTGTCGCGACTGGTTCGATAGTCGTACGTGCTTCGAGTCAAATCCGACGATATATGTGTCGTATCGGTACAGAAATTTGTTTGATTTGGCGACGAGGGCAGCATTTTACCGGCTACGTTCGGATTCCTCGATGTGCTCTCAATGCGACTATCTGTTGTGCGTTTGTCAGCGGCTGCAGTGGACGCAGTACCGTTAGTGCCGCCCCTGCCACAGAGCCGATCGGCGAGCGGCTCACTTAACGGTGTCTGGAAGAAGCTGATGCTGCCGCCCGACGAAGGCGATGCAATCGACTGCGTTTGTCCGTCTATCTGGGTGAAGTTCTTTCGACTATTCGAGCGTCGTACGATCGTGAGTGAACCGTGTTCTGAAAGAAAAAAAACAAACAGTGGTAAGTGGTAGAAACAGTTAGTAGTGTGAGATGGGTGCGATATTACGTTTTATCTAAATATGCTGGCAAACGTTTGACACGTGGACTAAAAGACACTTTGATCAAATAAACCATATAACTGAAATTTGTTTTTCAATATCGGAAATTTTGTAAAATTGTGATTTGAACTGAATCGAAAAGCAAAAGCAATAACTGCAGAGGGCTCAGCAATTGAATTCCTAAATAGCTTTCAGTTAAAAGTGATGAAATTTTTAGAACTTAAAAGAGAACTAAAATCTATATCTATCTATATACATAAATTTTGTAGGAGTGGGTATTTAAAAAGATAAATATATTTTTATGGCATTTATATCTATTTAAATGATATATGAATAAAAGTCGTATATATATAATAATTATATATAATTAAAAGTCAAGTGTAAGCAAATAAGTACATAAAAATATATACACATTAATATTAAAGGCTAAAAGCCTAAAAGCATTAATAATATTTCTATAAACAGCATGATTTAGTATTTGTCTGTCCGGCGGACTATGCTCATAATTATAACTAATTATTGTTAATGACCTTAAAAGAACCTACAGCCAAAGAAAATTGTTAAGAATTGTTGTGTATGATATGCAAAATATTTAGTAAAATTAAAAATAAAACAAAAAAAAGATAATAATAGTTATAGCAATAACAAAGATGGAAAATATGTTTAATCACTGGCTGGGTGGAAGGGGGAATGAGTTTTTTAGACCGTCCGGTAGTCAGTGATTTGTTGAAGATATCCTGAATCATCGCACCCATAAGCTAAGCTCATTTTCACATGCTTGAGAGTAAATCAAGATTTTATAGAATTTAAGCCATGCAATTCTTCATTTAGTTGAACTCGGTCGTTTGAAGGAACGACCCTTTTTTCGGCGGAGGGCAGCTGCTCCTGGCACGTACCGACACCTCCTGGCACTGGAGATGCGGAGATGCGAGTGGGTAAATTGCAAAAGATTTATCTATTTGCTAAGCGCTGAGCGCATTGAGAATAACAACAGCAACAAGAATGGCCAAAAACAAAGAGAAAAATCTCAAGTGCCGGAGCTCCTGAGGCGGCAACTTGGCAACCGACAACGACAGCAGCAGATACAAACAACAACAACGCCGCCCACTTGGACTGTTAACTGCATTCCATTTATTTTGGCGGTGCAAGCGCCGCTGGCTTACATAGCAGCAGAAGCAGGAGCAGGAGCAGGAGCGGGTGAAATCTCCTTCAATTGAAGGAGTAGCTGCTTCCACTCTCATAAAATTCGCTTTTATGCAGCACTTAAATTTATGTTACACTCGAGATTCCTTTTGCTTAACGGTATCGTTTGAGGAGCTGTTTTTGTTGCCCGCTTATTGAGTCTCCAGTTTCGGGGTCTGGGATCTTTAATTTCAAGGTGGGGTGGGCTGATGAAATGTTTTATGTTCCTTTTACTGGCCACTCTTCACCGTTTTAATGAGTTCAGCACGCCAAAAATCAAGAGCACGGCAGCACAAAATGTGCGCAAAATGTTGCCCACATCCGAACATCCTAAGCAGACGTTACTTTGTGGCAGCTCTCCTGGCTGTCTGTGTCTTAAAGGTAACATTTTACCAATCTGTGCTGAGCAGCTGCCGTTCTTAAATTATGCATTGACTGTTTTCGGGGATTGCTGCTTGAAAACTTCAAAGTTCTGACCCCTGGACAGTGACCTCTAGCCACAACCTTGCTTCGTTACAGCTTTTGCTGATGAACAAGTCAACAAGACCGAATAGAGCTGGCAATGCACGACTAGGAGATACCCTGAACGCAACTTTTAAAATCCCACATATATGTAAGTGGGGTAAGCTATCCAACAATTAAATTAGTATATATAATTATTTGCTCAATGACAAAATACTAAAGCCAATTTTGTGGATCTAGATCTAAGATCTGTTAAAATAAATGCAGATTTTATTAAAATGCATATATTTTAAATGAAAATAATATAGAGGACAAGTCTTGAACTAAATGCCATTAAGCGTAAAAATCGGTTCAATTTGGCAATATATGGGAGTTTGAAATATGAGAGCCATGGATCCGAAACATAAAATCGGTTCCAATATTGTTTTTTATGCTAATTGAGACAATACAATAAAATCGATCGAAAAATATAAATTTGCGATTCTACATTTTGAAATTTTTTTTCGAAAATGAGTAAATGAAAGTATTTTAGTATTGAGTATTTTAAATGTATGTTCAACTTAGATGAGAAATCATGATTAAAATTTCATCAAACGTGAAAATTTCTTCAGTTTTAACAAAGCTTTGGGAGTTTAAAACCTAATATACTCTTTACTACGTGAACGAGTATACAAATGTAAAGCCCGAGGCTTACTTACTTGCCACTTGACCATTTATTGCTGCATTGGCGCTGCCCAGTTCACAGCTTGTGGGGCTCTGTTCGCCGTTATTTGGCTCAGTGGCTCCGCCAGACACTGATGCTGCACCAGCACCGCTTGTCGCAGCTCCAATGCCGCCGCTAGCACCGCTGCCCGGAATGCTGCTGCTGCCACCGCCACCGACGTTGGTCTCCTCACGTTTGCTTGGCAGAGTCTCCGGCGTGCTGGCAACTGTAAGCATCAAAATAAATATGTATGCAAAATGCCTTTAGAAAATGGAATGGAATTATTTATTCTTATAGTTCGTTTGCTTGTGTGTGTCTGCTTGTGTGTGTGTGTGTGTGTACGAATAGTCTTTCAACAGGTCGCAATAATAGCCATGTGTATGTGCATGTGTACCCAAAGCCAACTTGGTCTCTTACATAAGTCAGTCCCTTTTTGGGCTGTTAACTTAGCTAAAGTGTAATGTTATATACCATAGCCAGAAGCTACAAAAAGGGTATACGAGGATACACTCTGAATATTATATGAGCCTTGATGTATTCCGGCAACTGCTCACAGGACCACTAGAAAATTTAATTAACCATAAAAAACACCTGATTTGATTAAATATTGCAATATAAAATAATATCTAGTTTAATCCAGTAAAAAATTACAGAATTTTAATTGTAGGATTTATTTTTATATTTTGATTTTTGTTTTTATTGAATTTTATTATCTTCTGGATGCCTAAAATAGCTTATGCCTCTTTCTAATTTCATTTACTTACTTCATTTACTTTTCTCTTGATTTCGTATTATTTAATCGATATTAGTCATAACAATTTATTGTCAGAGTTGAAGACAGCGATTAGATTTCTTATTCAGAAATATTTTGTTATGTTTAATGTTTCAATGACTTTCTATTTTCTGATTATAATTATCTATTTATATTTATTTATAATGGCAAAGTAAATACAATTATTTGTGTTTCGGTTTATTTGATTTTTTGACGTAAGCCGTTTTTTTGGCTATCTACATTTAAGAAAAGAGTTTTGGCTTCTTATATTTTTACTATATTAAAGAGACTATTTCGGTTCAAATTCGGTTCAAAATTAAAATATAAAGAGTTTCAGTTTGAAACTTTTTTGTTTAGAGCCTCACTTAAAGCCTCTGTGTAAACACATTTTTAACTAAACTTAAAATCTGAATACATATAATTGTCCCAATAAACCGCAAAAGTCAATATTGCCTTAAGGTGCAGCTACAAATATATTGCCTTGAATTTTAGCTTGTGATCTGTCAACCTGCTAATCAATGTTATTTGTTACCCTGTAAACAGAAAAAAAAAAAAAATGCAGGCGTCTATAATATTGCTACTCAATTTTAATTTTATTCAACAATAGAAAAATATTGTGTTAATATTAATTAATTTAATTTATTATAATTATATTTTTAAATTCAATTTTACACATCTATCTATATATCAACAATGCATTAAACAGGGTATATATGCACCAACTTGTAAAACTATTTTTTCAGTTTTGTAAATTTTATTTATTTGCTTTTTTTCGGTTATCCTTTGAAATTGATTTTATCGAATGATTTATCGAATCCAGCTGCGAGAATATTAATATTGTTTTTTTCAAAATGCGCATACGCCCTGGTGATCACATAAGACAATGCAATTAATTTACATTTGAATATTTGTTATTTAATTTGAACATAGACATAACATACACAGTTCAAAGGTGTCAAATGTCACAACAATTTATTGTATATAATTTTCTTGATGTTTTCTGGGTTTTCGCAACTAATTATTGGCGTTGAATTGCTTAACCAAGTAGCTTAACGCTTAGCAACTTTTTTAAGTTGCTGTTGCTGTTGTTGTTTTGTGTTTGGCTTTTATCTATTCGAATATAAAAACAATGCCATTGACTGTGTGAAACTTCAGTCTTGTCTAACCAGTCGCCAAGTTCTAATCATCATGCGTTTCCTCGCTCTTATCGCCTTCTGTCTGCTGGCCTTGTTCGCCCTCACCACCCAGGCAGAAGAGGACTTCTGTCCTTGTACACGCCAATTGGACCCGGTTTGTGGCACCGATGGCGCCACCTACTCAAATTCCTGTGAGCTGCGCTGTGCCGCCAAACGGGCAGGACGACAGGGTCGCAATCTGGCCCAATCCAAATCAGGACCTTGTTAAACATTGTTTGGATCACAACGGATTATATAAGTTCAAATGTGACTCTAATCAATGTTGAAGTTAAATAAATATGAACAAAAATATTGCAAATTTGACGCATATTTCTTGTTAAGTTTTTGAGTTTCGTTTAATCTAATGTGCAAAACCTATTCGGGCGATAATCAATTTTTTATGTCAGGGTTTGGTAAGTGAATAAACTGAAACAAGTTAAACAAGCTTCATAAGCATGAAGTTCAAATTATAATTGTAGTTCAAGTTTATTTTATTTTTTCATATATAAACTAAAATTGTTGACCCATTGTTTCCAAGTAAATTTTATTTTACTGTGATCCGATCAATGACCTACATATGCTACCTACACCAAAAGTAAATAATTTTGTTAAGCAAACCTTTTACTTGTTCTACTTATAAGAAAGTAAGACGGAAATTGCCGTTTAACCAGTGTTCTCGATTTTTAACTCTATAATTTACATATGTATATGCATTTTTTTACTCCCTTTATAATAATAAAAATAATTGCTTTTAAAGAAATTATGATGTTAAAGGCCAAGGTTAGGGCACAAATTTATAAATAAGAGTCGTTATTTTTTTGTTTTCTTATTTTAATATTTCATATTATTTATAGTTCTGCTTTGATTTTTTCCTACTTTGTGAGTCCTGCTGAATGTCCTGATTAATCGTAATGTTTTCATGATCATTCGTTTTCTAGCTTCAATTTTACTCTAATGTTTAATTTTTGATGTTCTTCCCCGTTTTAAAATAGTTTGCGTGATTTTTTTAATCTTGATTTTAGCTGTGAAAGCTAAGATTTCATCTGCATTTTGCTACCTTGGAGCTTGTTAAAAACTAAGCTTGGAGCTGAATATATTTTATAACTACAATTGCAAACACGTATTGTTTTCACCGTATTTACGCAAGTGGCTAGCTGATATAAAAGTACGTAAAAACAATTCTAATAATAATAAATAACTTATGTCAGGGCTGGCGGTTAAATAATGAACCAGAGCAAAAATGGTAGCAAGTTTGTTTGATTAAAAAAATGATCAATATATATAAATATATATAGTGTATAGTATAAAGTGTACTGTTTTATCACAAATCTTTATGTAGTTTGGTACAAGAGTCGTCTTTTTTTTAAGAATATTTTTTGAATTCATTGATAAATACATCAAATTAAATTCTGATTTGGATTGCTGAAAGAAAAAACCGTTTTATTGTAACATACTAAAATAAAATAAATATAAATATATATATGTGTAGAATCTTCTAAAAAAAGTATTGTAGTTGAATTTAAAATTTGTTTGTATATTTTTGTATAAAAATTTCCTGGATAATATTTGAATTTGGTGAACTAGTTTACACAGTTTATTCAAAACTGGTTCATTGAAGCCCGGTGAGTGTTTTGCCATCTGATTTATAGCTGTTTATACATTGGCCAGATAAAGTCGGTTGCTATCAATCGGTACCCTGAATGGGTTTGCTGATAAGCATTAATACTTATTTCACATATATATATATGATTCACATTGTATGATTCAGTTACACAGTTGAACAAATTAGATTTTATTTAATATTAATTTTCAATGTTTTTGGTTTTTCATTTTTATAATATTGGCTTAACAATTTCCCCATCTTAACAAATCCAAACTGCGGCCTTGTCGCTCCACCTCACGACGCACACAATCGAAAGTACAGCGATTGGGATACGAAATTAGATTGCTGCCACAGACTGGTTCATAATTGCGTGGACATGGGCAGGTCTTTTTGGGCACCGCCGGTTTATCCTCCTCCTGCTCGGCGCTCACGAATGCTGCGCAAATCAGGCAGACTGCCAACAGCAAACTCAATAGTTTCATTGTACGATTCTACAGGTTAATCCACAAGCTACTCAATATTGGAACTGGCAGTTCGATTTTCGCTTTTGGGTGGGCCAGTTCTAGTGGCTTTTTATTTATGGGACCTTATCTTATCGCAAGTGCGTTGATGTGTAGTATTCCAAATAACGATTTCATTTTTTTCCATATATATTAATATTTTTTTTTTTGACTTAAATATTGTGTTGAAAAAGTTTTGATATATTTCTTTTATTTTTATTTATAATTGAGCCATTTTTAAATTATTTTCAATTTGTTAAAAAAGGCTCTTTTACGAATGATAAAAAGCTGCTGCCTCATAACATATCCGCATTGTCAACTAACTTGCTTATCAAAAGCTCTCTCAGCTACGGTCTATTTTACACTCGTTCGTGTAGTAAAATGAGTATCTTGAGTTTATTAAATGTACGTCTGTGTAAATGGATTATTCGAAGTAGATTGTTTTTGAACTTTTTGATTAAAATATCATTTTGGAACATTTATTTTTTTAAATTTAGAATTGCACATATGTAATCTTAACCGATTATGTCACAATAATACTTTTTTTTTGTCAATTCTTATGCAAAAAATAAAAAAAAAATTTTGACTTCTTTGATGGTTTGACTAGATTATACAATTGTTGTTACACGAATACAAAAATTATTATTATATTGCGAATAATAATTTTTGTATTGCGCTGTCAGTTAAACCCGACTTGGTTTTCATCGAGATGGGCATCAAACGATATATTTGGATACGAATGACGACGAAAAGTGAATTTTTAGTCTTAACAAGTCACTATTTTCTATTTACTTGAGTTTGTTTTAACTTCACTGAGACTAAATAATACTGCATATTATGCACGTGGGTAAACACGAAAAGCGCCCATCTCTAATATAAATATACGCTCTCACACTCGTGCTCTCTTCTTATCAGACTGAACACCTTTAAAGTTGTTTAGTGTGCGTGTGTGAGGTGGGGGAGGGGGGAAATGTAGTTGCGTCGATCGTTTTGAGCCGGTGATAATCGGCAGGTGGCAAATGTAATTGAACTAAAATAGTAGTTTTTCTTTTGTGAATTGCTCAGGCACTCACTTAAATAATTGTAATTAAAGAAATGCCATCATATTTTTTCAATTCGTTTTTTATGTCTATTTGCGCACTTTTATTGTTGACTAACTAAGTAATTTACTCAATTCGACGAACTTTTGGTCACTGGGGAAATTAAACTAAGCCACACGATAAAGCTGTCCTACTTAGTTTCAAAATTGTCACAGCCGTATTTGGGCCGTCCGGTCGGGATGTTGGGCCTGTCCAAAGTGTCGGCTATCAATTGCCAGTCATGTAAATTGTTGGAGGCGCGACAAAACGCATGCAAACAAATTTCAATGCGACTTACGAAGCAAAGCATTCACAGAGAGCGAGAGAGAAAGAGCGAGGAGAGGGGCACAGATGTTTTTGGTTTCAAGTGGAAACACACACACACAGTCAGTCACACTTGTTGACTAATTAGCAAAACTGACGCATACTCAGATAGTGCCTGCCCCTCCCCTCTTTTAGATGCCATAAGAAACGCTTTGCTTTGGCTTTGCTTTGGCTTTGCTTTTGACGCTCAGTGCAAATTGAACGCTCGACGCGCATCGTTGCGACGCATCTCGCAAAATCTTTGAAACATTTTGAAATTATATTCGTACTTGCTGGCGACCTGTAATTAGCTCAATTGGAATATGAAGTCTTTCAGTTTGTTTGCCCTGCTCGTCTTTGTGCTGGCTGCCTTTTGGTTGGGCCACGCAGAGGCCAGCTTTTGTCCGTGCAACCTGAAGGAGAAGGGGCAGGTGTGCGGCTCGAATGGAGTCACCTATACAAACCGTTGTGAATTTGAGTGTACGCAGCGGGATTACAGAAAACTGGGACGATCTCTGAACATACAAAAGATGGGACCTTGCTAAAGGTGTGTTGCCAGCTGTTGCCTTGGTTTTCATTGCAAACAATTTTATTGTGTTGAACCATAAAAATCGAAAAATTTTTGTTTGTCATAATGTTGTTGTCATAATAAATACAATGAAATTTCGTCGCGATTTTTTTTACACAAAGAAGTCAATTTTTTGACACAAAATGTTTCTTTTAATCCTTATACTCAATTACGAACAATGGATGAAAATAAAATAATTCCTATATTAACAGTGATATTGCATCTTAAGCAAATAAATACATATTATTGTCAAAAAAATAATAATTTGTTTTGTTTAAATTAGTTTTACTTTTTTTTATTTGAATAAATTTATGATATTGTTTTCTGTTTTCCAAATCATAATTTATTTTGTATAATATATTTATTATGTGTGTGCAAGAAAAATAAATTTTCAAGTGAAAAAGTAGCAATATTTTTTTTAATACAGCTACATTAATAGGTCGTGTAAAAAGAGAGTTGGATGTCTTTGTATTATTATTTTTATTTATATATATTTTCCTAAGGTATTCAAACATTTTTGAGCAACACACATAAAATGCTAGTTAATAACAAAACAATTTGCCACAGGGTGACATTTATAATAATCGATTGCTTTCAGCTGCATAAGCTAAAAATTTCTCGTTTCGCATGCAGTATTTATTATCGATATTTTTGTATGGTGGTAACATTGATGAATGAGCCTGGTGTGGAGACAAGTTTAATTACAATGAATCTGATTGCCACTTTCAATGAGAGATGCGCTGAAGCGTGTCTCCTATATGGGTATAGTATGCAAATGTCATTAAATGCTAATTTAATGTATCAACGACTACGTCATCGCCTCCGTTTCATTCCGTTCCGTTTCGTTTTGTTGCCACTGACAGAGACTTTCCCCCCGCACTCCGACGTCGTTCCGTTTGAATATTCGCATCACGCACATCAATCAAATTGTGCATAATTAATCGACACCCGCCCGCCTGCGACGTTTTCACAATGGTTGTTGCCATTTCAAGTTTCGGATTCTCTGATTTCTGGATGTGATTTATTAACTGTTCCACAGCTTTTGTCAAATGTCAAATTATTGAAATGCCGCCGTGCAACATTTTCGACAACAAAATAAATATAACTGGATCACATTCATGAAGCACGCAGAGCAACGGGACTACTACCGTTTGTTTTATGATAGGAAGCTGTCAGCTGCGTTAAATGATGAGAATTATATTAAAAAGATAATACAATGTTGAGTTGCATGATGATAGCAGCCTTTATCTCTGTGTACATTAACTCAATGCTTTAATGAGGGTAGTTCGTAGAATTGAAATAAATATCTGAACATCATTTATAATAAATAGTGATGTTAATCGGAATGGGAAATATTAGTAATAATCATCAATGCTTCGAATGAAAATAAAGATTTAAAATAAACATCTATTAATCGATGCTTATATCAATTATTTGGTTATCTCAAATAATAATTGGATTCCATTAATGCTGCATACTTTTCGGATCGCATTAATAATTTTTTTTCTTTTTATTTTTTTTTTATTAAAAATGTATATATTTTATTTAAACAGGTTATGCATTAATAATGAAATTAAAACTTAGCTAAGCATTAATAATGTAGTATCAGAGAAATAAATATAATTTATTGGCTTATCTTATTTATATGAAAAGCGTTACAAGCTTCAATTTGTAATTAAGTCTCTTTTGTGTCCCATGGATTAAATATGAGCTGCAATAATTACAGTATATTAAATATGGCCCGAGTTTGGACAATTGATAACAAAAAAGAAAAAAGGAAAACACGTATTGAAGGTTAATTGTGTGCAACTAATAAATGTACTTAGTATGGAATTTTTTCATTACATATGATATTATATAGCCCAATGCCAATCTCTGCGACTGACAACAGAACAGGTTCGTGTTTGTTGTTGTAATTGTTGTAATCGATTTTGATAACAAGTATTTGATAAGCGTAAACGTATTCACAACATCAAATGGCAACGCAAACAGCAATCAAAAAATACGAATCTCCCGTTTGTCCTCAATCGAACTGAACCAATTTGCAGATGCTTAAAGATTGCCCGAACTCGGCAAACATGAGTAAATTTATGTGAAAATAAGAACGAGTTCAAATGAACAATGAGTTTCGGAACACCGTTGGATAAATACCCTTTTCTTTTATTTTATTTGTTGTATATTATTTTAATTGTTTATTTTTTTTTAATATTTGTAAATTTAAATTATATAAAATTCTTTTTACAAATCATATTAACTTCTTTATAATATAACTTATGTAGCTGTACATTTTTGTTTAATCTGGATCCATTTCATTTCATTTTCCATTTAGGCAATTTCTATTTTCGTCTTCTTTCTTATTTGTCTTGTTGTAAGAGAATTCGATGATTTTTAAAGTAAACTCAACCATATGTTTGGAGAGTGTGCATTAAATATGAATCAGATATCTGCACGAATTAATCAGAGTCGGTTTTTTTTTTTTGGTGGTTGGTGTTGACTGTTTTTTAATATGCCAAACTCGCGCCGCTTTGATATTATTAAATATTTACATATTAAAATATGTACTCGTAGGCTGCTATTTATTTATGTGGCTGCGGCTGTAACGGCGCCTGCCGCTGGGACCGCCCCTAAAATTGAAAAGTACCCAAAAAAAAAAAAATTCCATGGCGAGGGTTCGACCCGAAACACAAAGAATGTTGGCGTTGTTGTTTTGGCCGCTTGCGACGCAATTCAATCAGCGTACGACACGAGAATGAAAAGGTGAGTAACGGCCTTGGCATGTCCTCACCCTGGCCTGACAGACGGACAGACAGACAGACAGGCGACAGGTCGGATTAGTACGTTTAAATGTTGCCCTCGAAAATACATTTTTTACGCGCTGCACTTCAAACATATAAAAAACATAATACGCTTTAAATTGCCTGATCGAAAAGTATTTCAATATATGGAAAATTTGGGCCGCCCCACCAAATGTCGAACCCTTTTCATGTCACATCTTCGCTTTTCAACGGAATTTAATAAATTGCTAAAGAAAAGTTGCTAACCCGACGCGTCTTCTATGAAGAGTATTTCACATATTTACCCAAAATATTCTAAATTTTTTGTTGGTTGCCTCCTGCCAACTAACAGGATATGCATATGTCACGTACCCAAGTGCACATAGTATATTAGCCGGGTACGCAGTATATTATGCAGGCAACGGCAGCTGAATTACAATGTTGCAAAATGTTTAATTAGCCAGCCAACAAGGGGGCGCAGCGCAGGGAGGCGAAATGGGGCGATTTCAGTGAGGCAACTGCGGCGTTTTGTTGCAAACCAACGCGTATTGGAGGCGGGTGGGTTTCATTCTGTTGCAGGGTCACGCGGCGGAAATTCGCGGTTGAAGGTGAACAAAATGGGAATGCAACGTGCCAAGTGCCGCAAGATGTGCGGCAGGCTGCAGGCAGGATGTCGCAGGATGACAAACAATCTGATAGTAACAAGGAATGTTAAATAAAACTTGCAAACTTGTATTAATTTCTGAAACTTTTAGTGCAAAAACTGAATGTTGGATTCATGAGCTTCTTAGAATTGCAAATGATTTGTTAATCGGAAAGTTTGCCAGATAATCGGATATGTTTTTTAAACAGGAAAATTAGTAGGAAATAAAATAATATATAGTCAAATTTTTAAATTGAGAAAAAGCATCATCAGCATACACAATACTTGGCTGTTAACGAGCTCTTCTAACTTTATTACTTAACTTTATGTGCTTTATAACGTGTTGGAATTTTTTGTGTATTTAACTGATGAGTTCACCATAAAATGTTAACAATAAAGTGTGTGAATAAAGGCATAATATTTCACAATAAAATGTTTGTCTCATAGCTTTTTTTTTGGAATTTGTCTAACTGCAGAATTATATTTTATTAAATAAAAATTTATTTCCTAGTTATTTGCAGCTATGCAAATATTCATTACATTAAATTTAATTTTATTTCCGAGTGCTTTACAAGGAAATAAAATGTTGGTTTACCTAAAGTTTAAAAATTAAATTTAATTTCTTTCTGAGATTGGTTATAAATTAAACCAAGTAGAATCAGCCTTATTTTGCATTCCATATTCCATTCTGCCTTTAAAAATAATAAAGTTTAGCTAAGCCAGAAAATTAAATTAAATTAATTTGTCTGAAGCAGAGAAGAAAGTTGTTAAATATTATTATTATTTTTTATTAATGAATATTAATTAATAAGCTTAACTTTTTAATTGACTCACAAAATTTCTTAGATTGAGAACTGCAGAAATATGTATTTAACTAAGAGCTACAGAAATATTATACACAAAAAAGAAAAACAAGTAAAATGTTAAGTGCTTAATTAGCTTCAGACTTCCGAGTAGTTTGCGCAAAAAGAAACTTTCTTTTCAACTTGTTGGCTGTTTTTGTCAAACGTAATTATGAGCATTGAGCCGGGTCTTAGCGGCACTTGATTACTTTTTGAGCCATGTTTGTGTTTCAGCTGAACAGAACAAACCAAGTAAAATTACTTAAAACTCATCTAAATTCTTGTCCAAGTCTGATAATAAATAACTTTTATTTGTGGCTTATCTAAAATCCAACACATTTTTCACTGTTTTACCTTATTATTAGCTTTCCCATTCAGTTGGATTGTATAAGCCAAATAAAACAGTCATGTATCTGCAATCGAATACGTGTTGGCCAAATTTTTGAGTTGATCCAATCCGATGGGAAATAATCAAGCCGGATCTCATGGCTGCGACTATAAAAAGTCGTTAAAGCTGAAAACAAGCGTAAAAAGCAGTTACAACCTCAACGCGTTAGCATGGAATTGAAGTTTGGCTTGGCTTTGGGCCTATTTTGGTGCCTGTCGATTGCTCTGGCCCAGGCAGAGTTGATAAAACTCAAGCGGAAGGCGCAGGATGATCAGAACAACTGGTGGCGACATGAGGTCTTCTATCAAATATATCCTCGCTCCTTCAAGGATAGCAATGGCGATGGCATTGGTGACCTGCGGGGCATTATATCCAAGCTGCCGTATTTTGTAGAGACGGGCATCACAGCCATCTGGCTGAGTCCCATTTATAAGTCGCCCATGGTTGACTTTGGCTACGATATATCTGACTACAGGGACATCCAACCGGAGTACGGCACACTGCAGGACTTTGATGCGCTCATCGATGGGGCCAATCAGTTGGGCATCAAGGTCATATTGGACTTTGTGCCCAATCATAGCTCCAACGAACATGAATGGTTCAAGAAGTCCGCTGCCCGAGAGCCTGGCTACGAGGATTTCTATGTGTGGCAGGATGGCCATGTATTGGAGAACGGAACTCGCCTGCCGCCCAACAACTGGGTATCCGTGTTCTCCGGCTCCGCCTGGGAGTGGCACGAGGAACGTCAACAGTACTATCTGCACCAGTTTACCAAGGCACAGCCCGATCTGAACTATCGCAATCCGGCCGTGGTGCAGGCCATGGACGATGTCTTGTTGTACTGGCTGCGGAAGGGCGTGTCCGGCATTCGCACCGATGCCGTTAACTACCTCTATGAGGATGAGCAGCTGCGTGACGAACCGCTCAGCGGCATCACCGATGATCCCAACTCCGCGGATTATCTCCAGCACATCTACACAAGGAATCAGCCTGAATGCTATAGCCTTGTCCAGCATTGGCGCCAGCTGTTGGACAACTTTAGTGCCATTAACCCGGGTCCAGTGCGCATTATGATGACCGAGGGCTATGCGAATCTATCCCAAGTGATGGAGTACTATGAGGATGAGCGCGGCGTGCAGGGCGCCAATTTTCCCTTCAACTTTGACTTTATCACTAAGTTGAATTCCAATTCAACGGCACAGGACTTTGTGTACTACATTCAAAGATGGTTGATCTATATGCCGCCAGGACACTCCGCCAACTGGGTGATGGGCAATCATGACAATCCGCGCGTGGCCTCCAGATTTGGTGCTCGGACCGTGGACGCCATGAATATGCTGCTGATGACCTTGCCGGGCATTGCCGTAACCTATTATGTAAGTTTCCAAATTGGATCTACGGCGGATTTACAAAACTGTCTCTCCTTAAGGGCGAGGAACTGGGCATGTTGGATTATCGCAACATCAGCTGGGAGGCTACTGTGGATCAGCCGGCGTGTGATGCCGGCCGGGACAATTACAGGTGGGTTTCCCGCGATCCCGAACGCACTCCGATGCAGTGGACTGATGAGAAGAACGCTGGATTCTCGACGGGAAATTCTACTTGGTTGCCGGTTAATCCCAACTACTCGGAGCTAAATCAGCGTGCCCAGCAGCTGGCTCCGCACAGCCATTATAAGGTATATCAATCGTTGCTTAGATTGAGGCAATCGCAGCTCCTGCAGCAAGGCGCATTCACAGCCCAGGCGCTAAATCGACGAGTTTTCGCCATCAAGCGGTGAGTGGAAAACACTTTCAAAAATTGGAGCTAATTATTTTTGAATTTCCAGCGAGCTGAGGGGTCAGCCCAGTCTGCTGACCGTCATAAATGTGGGAAATAGCACGGAACAAGTCGATGTCAGCAACTTTATCGATTTGCCCAATCGTCTCACCCTGTTGCTTGTGGGCGTCAACTCACAGCACAGGGTGGGTGCGCGCATTAAACCCGCCGAAATTACACTGACACCCTATGAGGGCTTAGTTATCCTGCTTAAGGTTCGCAAGTAGTTCAATAAATCGAAAATATTTATCAAGTCAAGTTTGTTTTGCATTTCTTAAAAAAAACCAAACCAAAAATATTATCTAAGCAAACTAGACAAATATCTGATTCACTCTAAGTAATAAGCTCGTCTAAAATCTTTTTTCAAAATTAACAAAATTTTTTATTAAAAAATTTACCTATGCTGTATTGTGAATAAATAATAGAGATATAATTTCCCAAAATATCATTATGTTTTTTTTTTAGAATTTATTAGTGGAAAAATTATATGTTCGCCATGTATAAAAAATCACAACAATCACAAAATTAATGAATGTGTAAAATTGTTTGAAAAATGTGTTTTCTCGTGGCGGTTATTGTAAAAATGTCTTAACTGTACTTCATTGTCGAAATTGCTTTTATATCAGTATTTAATCTGCTGGATGGCTGTGTCGATATGTGAAAATAAATAAAAAATTTTAAACTCGCATTTTTGGCAGATAAAGTTCATTGAGTTTTAACAGTCAAGTGATTTACGTTTAATAAAACGTATTTATCACCAGCTTTGTCTATAAATGAAAACACTTGTAAATTGTCATCGGGGGGCTTTATTTAAATTACCATTTAATTATATTCCCATTTAAAACGTTTTGAACGTTTTAATTGAATTGAGAGCACTTGATGTTGCCTTCTCTTGTACGTGTCTTTTGTCGTTGTTGCTGTCGCCGCACTTTCTCCGAAATATTTCATAACTGTCAGCGCAGCTGGCAGCCATAGATAAATTGTCGTTGAGTTTAATTAAAAGCCCTTTGAGATTGCATATAAATAAATGCAACGGTTTTGTTTTTGTTTTTATGCTTATTGGCAACCGCTGGGTGGATGCTGTTAGCACGGCTGTGAGCTTTAAGTGGAGCGTAAGCTTGTGCAAATTTTTTTTCACAGCGCCGCACGCTGCTCTCGCAGCTTTTAGTTGATCACGGCGGCTGTGGGCGACGTGACGCGTTTTGAGTGAGCTGCTGTGTTTGTGCTGATTGCACTTTTGCCAGAGAGCAACTTTTTGGGTAGGTAATGAGTGTAAGGAAAATGGCATGATTTTTATCAGTGGCTAGACAGAGATAGTAGTGCAGAGTATCGGCAAATTAAAAGCTCAGTGTTGTTGTGATTTGAAAAATGCAAAATATCGCTAAGGAATAGTATGTAGCTTACAGCGATTGTGAGCAAAACAATAAATAAGGAAAAAATTTAAAAAATAAATGTATTTAATTAACGAAAAATATGTAAAGTAATTAAGCAACAAATTGGTTTGTCACATGCCTGCAATTTGCTTTTATCTTTTTTTATTTATTTTTAATGCTGTGAATCGTCACACGCTTCCAATTTAAATTATAAATAACCAGAGCTGCTTCATTAAAACTTAATGAGTGACTAATTACAATAATTGCCAGGCTGGCAATTTGGAAGTTATCTTATTAAACAGAGCGGAATCGAATAAGCGGCCGCAGTTGCTGTTGTGACATCAAATCTCTCGTACAATGGCAGCAGGGAATCTGTTAACCCGAACCACCCAACTACTCCTACTTTACAGCCTACTGTGGACACAGGCGCTCAATCCAATCATGTCCAATTTGGTGATCACTCAAACGGACGATTTCATCGACTGGTGGCAGCACGCCGTCTTCTATCAGATCTACCCGAGGTCCTTCAAGGACAGCAATGCGGATGGAATCGGTGATTTGCAGGGCGTTATTTCCAAGCTGCCGTATCTGGCTGAAACGGGTATCACTGCAACCTGGCTAAGCCCCATTTTTGAGTCGCCCATGGTCGACTTTGGCTACGATATATCCGACTATAGGGCCATACAGCCGGAATATGGCAGCATGGCTGACTTTGAGCAGATGATGCACACGGCCACCAGTCTGGGCATCAAGATCATCCTGGACTTTGTGCCCAACCACAGTTCGGATCAGCACGAGTGGTTCCGCAAATCGGTTGCCCGGGAGGCGGGCTACGAGGATTTCTACGTGTGGGCCGATGGTAAACTGGATGAGAATGGTGTTCGCCAGCCGCCCAACAATTGGCGGTCGGTGTTCTACGGCTCCGCCTGGGAGTGGAACGAGCAGCGGCAGCAGTACTATCTTCACCAGTTTACCAAGGAACAGCCGGATTTGAACTATCGCAATCCGGCCGTGGTGCAGGCCATGGACGATGTGCTGCTTTTCTGGCTGAACAAAGGCGTGGCCGGTTTTCGCATTGATGCTGTGAATTTTCTGTTTGAAAACGAAACCCTGGTCGATGAACCACTCAGCGGCAAGTCTGCGGACCCATTATCCTACGACTATACAAACCACATCTATACCCGGGATCTGCCGGAGGTGCTGGCCATGGTGCAGCATTGGCGGCGACTGCTGGACAACTACACCGCCAGGCATCCGGAGGGTGGCACACGCATTATGATGACAGAGGCGTACGCCGGATTGAAAGTGCTCATGGATTACTATGAGGATGCTGGCGGCGTGAACGGCTCACAAATGCCCTTCAACTTTAACTTTATCACGGACGTGAATGGCAGCTCGGATGCCCGTGACTTTGTCTACAATGTGGAGAAGTGGCTGATCTATATGCCACGCGGGCACGCTGCCAATTGGGTCATGGGCAACCACGATAATCCCCGGGTCGCCTCCCGCTTTGGCCCCGCCAGCGTCGATGCCATGAACATGCTGCTGATGACGCTACCCGGCATCGCTGTCACCTACAATGTAAGTAGGGCACTTTTCCTAAAGGTCAAAAGAGTATTGGGTTTTTCGCAATGTCCGACCAACTGTCCGCTTTTTCGTATTAACGCAATTTCGAGTTAGAGACTTGGAACTTGTAAATGTTTAGAGTACATTAAAAATGCTCCCATATTTCAAACACCCATAACTTTGTCAAAACTTTCTTGTCAAAAATCATGCATGCAAAATCATGACAAAAACTTTAACATTCCAAATTTCAAACCTCCATAACTTTGTCAAAACTGACCAGATTTTCACGTTTGATATCATTTTTGTCATGATTTATTATAACGATTTTTTTCCTACCGTTTTTATACTTTTGATAAGTATTGTGTAGTCGGTTATACTCGCTTGCAACATTCTCACAACTTTTTAATTGTTACAGGGCGAGGAGCTGGGCATGCAGGACTATCGTGATATTAGCTGGGAGGACACGGTCGATCCGCCAGCGCGCAATGTTGGCGAACTGAAGTATAAAGAGGTTTCCAGGGATCCGGAGCGTACGCCCTTTCAGTGGAACAATGCGAGCAATGCGGGTAAGTTGAAATACAAATGAAATTGAGGTGATTTATACGAAACAATAACCATTAGAAAGTATAGAATTTTTTGTTGGTGTAAAGCATGTAATTTTCTGGTTATAATTTTCTGCCCACCACAGTTTTTGGATGCAAAAACCATGTTCGTGAATTGATGTAGTATTGTTTAAATCAAAAGTTAAAGCAAGTGACATTTTAAAAGTCCGTTTAATAATCAAATAATTATATATAATAATAATAGCTGTAGTCGGCTCGAACAATAACTAAATTTTCCATTTAACTAACAATCTTAATTTACGATGAGTTTGAAAAATTTACTATAATATGTTGCAAATTATTTAAATAGAATAGAAAAGAAAATTAAGTCAGGTTATAATTTGATTATTAATTAAAATTCATACAGTTATGTGTATATTGTATTACTATTGCAAATATGTTTGGTGATTATAATTTTTAGACAGATTTAGTTTAAGCTTCTAAAATTAAGGTAAAAATACAAAGTGAAAGTTAAAGCGAGCAGATATTCTTTCTTCTTGAACTAAATAAGCTAAACATATATGAAAACTTGTAGGTTTCTCTACTGCTGTTAAAACCTGGCTACCCGTACATCCCAACTATGTGGAGCTGAACCTAGAAGCGCAGCAGCTGGCAGCTAAAAGCCATTATAAAGTCTACAAGTCGCTGATTGAGCTGCGCAAGTTGCCTGTTCTGAGACGTGGCAGATTCAGCATTGAGCCCTTGTCCCGGGCTGTCTTTGCCTTTAAGCGGTAGGTGTCAAATGTCCCTTTTTTTATGACGCGTAACTAAGAAATGTTTACTGGCTGCTCAGTTCCCTTAAGGATCACAACACACTGGTTACCATCATCAATGTGAGCGCCGAGGAGCAGCTGATAAATTTAACGGACTTCATCAATCGGCCGCAAAAATTGATTGTGGAAGTGGCCGGCGTAGATTCTGTCTTTGAGCCTGGGTAAGTTAAATGTCACTTGCATTTTGCTACATAAGAAAAAAGAAATGGAATGAAAATATCACAAATTTGTCCTGCGCTTTCCCTTCACAGACAAGCCCTTTCCAGCAGCTCCCTTGCACTGGCAGCTCACGAGGGTCTCATCTGCAAGCTGCTCAAGGCATAATCCCCAGATTAATCCATTAATTGCATTTTGTTTGAAATTTGTGAAAAATTTGAATAAATAAAAAATCTCGACATACGAATTAATCAATTGCACAGTTTTCGAAATTAGATTTAATTTAAGAGCTTGAGGTCCTGTGATGCACGACATGCGGAATAAAACTGCTGGACACGGCGTCGCCATCGTTGCCATGGCAGCTTGCCCAAGCGTCACACAATCATTTAGATATCCTAACAGAGGGTACTCCACTTTAGTCATGAAAGCAGTTACAATTGTATACATAATTTATTATATTTCATTCTATGAAACTTTTTCTGTTTTCAAGAACGATTTATATATATTTTTTCAAATTACAAGCTGGTGATTTTTAACAAAGTTTTACTTAACCTTGATGCTATTTTTTGTAGTACCAGATTTAATTAGTATTTTATGTGAAATTCTATATTATTTGCTCAGATGTTGGTTCATTTAATAGTCTAAATGTGACATATATTTAACAATTTAAGCGCACACTTCTAATTTTAATTCTATTAATTAAAAAAAAAAATAAAAATATTGTAAGGGTATATAGGCTTCGGCACTTACACTTTCTATTTCTTTTTCTACTGGTTTGTTTGTTTCATAGCTCGTATAATTTTTCATGTGGCCGAGCGCACGTATTCGAAGATTTATGGACCTCGGCACAGAGATTTGCGAACTGTCGCTTTGGTGCACGGGAAGCGGAGGATTGCAGGACAAAGGTTCATACTATGCAAAAGTTTTAAAGTTTCAAATGGCACGCATTAAGCACTGCAAGTAGGAGTGGGCGAAAAACAGGGGCGGAATGCCTGTCGACCAATTTGCCATGACCATAAAAACTTGCACAAAACTTGCTCTTCAAAATCATTTCACAGTTTTCCATGGAAGCCAATAAGTTTTTTAGCTTAATAACGGCACAACAAATGTTGCATATAATGGAATAATAAATATAGTCAACGAACATCAAAGGCAGTTCACTTCAATTTGAATATTTGAAAATTGTTGAACGGTTCTCTGGTTCACAAACTTTATTTAAGTATATTTTTGTGTTTCTGTCAAAATAACAAATATAGTTATTATGCTTTGCCTTACTTTCGATTAAAGCGTATATAAATAAAGTTGTAGTGAAGCGTGACAAGCTTTGATAAATTTTCAAATTCCAAGAAGCCATCATAATAGTAAATGTAATGCCCATCAATTATAAACTTTGCTGCGAAAAAGATTAAAGCAATTTCTATAAATTTTTTATTCGCTTGCTGAGATTATTTTTACCCTGAGCCACAGTAAACGTACCACAAAATGGCATAACAAATAAGCCTTATGACTTAAATTGTGGGAAATGGAAGAAATCCATTCTCATAGGAATTGACCAGCTTGGGGCTTTTCGGCTTAAGCGTCGATTAATGAGCATATTACTCATACGCCACATTGAACATAAAGAGCTTTTATTTATATTTTTGTATTTTAATTTATCATGTTGGTTCTGCACAATGCTCACTAATTGTATTTATAATATTAAATAAATGATATGGTTGTAATTTTTTTCAAATGAACAATAATAATCAAAAACCGTACTGACTATTCCACCCGAATCAGTTAAACTCGAGTGTTTTTTTGTATTTAATTGGTTTTAAAATTTGCCCTTTTAGCTTTTTGGTCAGCAATCGCAGTAAATGTGGCCAACTGCGCTTTGCGCCTTACGCTGGCATTGTTTTCAGCGAACAACAATCGGGCATGAGGTCAGTTTTTAGTCAACTTAATTCTTAACTTAACTATTTAACTAATCTGTTTTTTCTTCTCAGTGCACAGCGTCGTGTTTTGGTTAAGCAGCTTATAAAGTCGTTTAATGTGGTGCTGGTGGCTTTGCTAATGTACAATTTGTGGCGTCACAAATGGTCTAAAGTGAATTTCAATTAGCCATTGTTGAGGCATTGATTTATGTGTGCGCTCACTGATTGATTAATTAATTAATAAAATATGTGTCTAGTGGTCTCACTGTCATTTACACTTGATAACGGGCAAAATTGTGGTTGTTAAGCGTCGAGTTGACGAATTAAATTTCCGTTTATCGCTGTCAAGTGGTGCTGAAAATTGCGTGTCAAGTGGGTGGTAAAATCGATCGAATTTCCTGCGTTAATTAAAGACAAGCAAATTCTTGCATTTTTAATATAATTGATTTCTTTATCCATATAAATGCGTATTTTAACAAAAAATTTTCAAGAGTTTTTTTTCACGCTGACAGTGAAAAGTTATGTGTCGACAATAATTTGTATTTAATTTGGTAGCGTGAATTTCTCGTAGTTTTTTTTTGTGTCAGGATAACGACTTGAGCAATTGGCGTGACAATTCGTCCTCCGACTGTTGTTGTCACTGAGACGGATACAAGGACTGCAGGCTACAGAAGCTGCCAGCTGCTAGTTTAAATTTAACGCTTTGCTTGGCTGGCAAGTGGAAATCCTTGTTGCCACTCTGATTGCCGGAAATTTGCAGCGACATTGTTGACTTTCACAGATACCAATTCAATTATAGCCAACTGCTTGCAAATTAACCAAAGCACTCAGCTAATCGCACTTGTTTATCTTATTGATTCATTCAATATAATTCGAATTAGAATAAATACTTGTATTTTAAAGGATGTTTCATAGTAAAGCTTAAGGTTGGGATTGGGCTAAAATTTACTTTTGTGTAAACATATTTTCGGCAATTTTATGTTTAATATTAAATAAATTGTTCTTTAAATATTTATATAAAATAAATACTTTTTAAATACTAATGGGATAGACACTGATTGGGGCTTGGGAAAATAAATACATAAATTGTACTTTTTTTCTGAGATTGTTTTAATTATTTTATAGTTTTGGCAGACTTTTAGGTATATATAAATATATAAAATTTTATGTTTGTTATTTCAGAAATTAGAATTGCATTTTATTATTTCATATATATGTTTGTATAATTATTATTACAATTTTATTATATTTATATAGTTGGTTTATAGAAAATTATCACTTTTTTTCATATATGTACATGTTTGCATAAATATTAATAAAATGTTATTATATTTAAAATTTTATTGTTTCAAAAATATTTAAAATTGTTATCGTTAAATAAGTTGCAGATTCTTAAATTGTTATTTTAAATTATAGATTTTATCCAGAAAAATGAAGCTGGTTTTTGAGACCAATGTGTATTGGCTTGACAGAGTGCAGGCCGAGGACAATGACGTATCCTTGTCTGCTGCTGTCTTTGAGATTTGCGCAGCAGTCGAGCATTCAGACAAGGACACACATACATGTCAAATCCTTTGAGCCTAAATGTGGCAAAATGCTGAGTACCACTGGGAATTCTGCGGGGACACCTTGTTGTCTACAGCCAAAGGCAACAGCGGTCGCAAAGGGCGGGGCAAAATGGGGCGGAGCCAATTGGTAAGCGTCTCTTCATCCCAATTACTGGCTGTAAAAACTTTTCCCTTTGTCTGCGTGTGTGTTTGTGGGTATTTATACGTTGTGTTTTCTGTTTGTGGCAGCGCCTTTTTGGCCATTTAGCCGCTGGCTTCATAAATTCAACAGACAACCGCGAAACTGGAGCCGCGTTTTAACTGTTTTTAATTAAAAAATTGCAGAACTGATAATCAGCTAAAAGTCTGCACTCGTGCGTGTATGTGTGTGTATCCCCAAGAGGGAAGTTTAAATTGATTTAAAGTTCTTTATAGTCGCCTGGCCATAAAAGCAAGTTCAAAGGGTAATACAAAGTTGTGCGAATTTATGTGGCAGGCCAAGTTATTATATATTTATGTGGGCCACAAAAAAGTAATCTCCATATTTTTCGATCGATTAAAAAATTATATTTTCTGTTTGTGCCAGAAACTGAGAATTTCGAGCTTAACAGCTTTAATCTAACGCATTTAGCTACAGGGTATTCCAAGATAAATCGCCCTTTTTTTATGACTGTCACTTGAAAGGAGTTTTTGGTCCGTAGAGTAAAAGCCAAATTGATTGGCGATTGAGGCGTTGCTGGCATAAAGGCATATAAAAAACTTTCCGACAAAAAGCTGTATACATTATCCCTTTAAGCCCGGCCCATACAAATTCAATAAAGCTGTTCTAACTTTTTTTTTTGTTTTTTATACAATCAATTTTCTTGGTGGAAATTGTCATGTTGGCCTTAACTCCAAATATGCATCGAAACGTTTTGTGCGTTTAAGTCAATGACTGGAATTTATGCATATTTTCATGGCTTGCTTGGGACTGACTTAAAAACAAATCCAAACGAAAGTCAATTTTAAGCCTGGCATTTGAATTATGCCCATCAAGTGGGCTAAATGCTTTTATTGCTATCGTGAATTTATGCGGACCTGAAAATATGCGGCCACAACTGAGCTTCGTTAATTGCTGAATTAAGTAAACGGGGCGTTTTTTTGCTCTTTAATAAATTGGCTAATACACACGAAGAATTGGCCACTTTACCCTTTTTCTTTTTCAGCTGTGCACACAGCAACAACAATTAATTTGTGTTTGGTTGCTGTCAATAAGCTGAACTGGTCGCTGTAACCCGTTGATCAGCCAAGCGGTACTCTGGTCTACCAAACCAGACAGACAGACAGTTGTTTATTCATACTCTTCGTCATCTGCACCCTTTGTCTGCGATTGACAACAACAACAAAAACAACAACAACAAGCGTGCAGCGACAGAAAGCGGCCGCGAGCAGGCCAACAACAAGTGTAATATGTCACTTGAAGGATACACTTGCAAAACAACAGCTACACACATACACACACACACACCCACATACACTAGACATGAATACTTACACAAAAACAAACACTCGACTATTTATTGCATTGTTGTTTGTCGGCGTTGTCGCCGCAGGATATGCTACGGATATTTGCAAAATATTGCAGCGCCCATAAATTGTAAGCCCAAAGGACGCGCCACATTGCCATTTGGCCTCTTGGCCGATTTGGGGGCGTGGCCGTTGCCTTTGGCATTGTCTCAAATCGGCCCACAATTTGTGGCATCTACGTGACGCAGCAGCAAAAAGCCAATGTCGAACTAGAGCCGAGAGAACATGTTTGAGTTAAACATGTTTGCGTTATATAACTGTTTATGTGACGATTAACTGAATAATTCAGTTGGTAAGCTAAACAATATTCTGGCTTTTTATTTTCGTTTCTCCTTTGACAATGTAGCAGCCCGTTAAAGTTGGTAATTTGTCACATTTTTAATTAAATTCATGGCAACTAATGTAATTAATTATTTATAGTTTTTTTATTTTATTATTTTGTTTAAATCCTTCATAATTTAATAAGCATATAATGTCCACTCATTCAAACATGCATACAAATAACCTTGTTTTAAGCAATAATCACATTTATTTTAAACGTACTAAGTTAAACGAGTATATTGAATCCTGAATCCAATTCTTATCGGCACATGGAATATATACTTATGATTACTTCTGTTACTAAAAGGGTTCAGATTTTTTTGGATATGCCCCATGGGGACATGGTAAATCATTAAAACTATATATCTTGAGGGTTTAACATACCGTATAAACTCATATCTCCCAAAATTTTAGAGCTGGAGTCAAGAAATTTGGCAGGCTAACTGTGTATGGCATAGTTGATAAAACCCGTTTTATAGATATTTTAGACTTAAGAGCTACGTTTTGTGGCACGTGCAATACTAAAAACTCCCCCCGAAAATCAATATTTCCTTTGACTTTGCTTTGAGTGTCAGTTTTAGAGCAAATATGATATTAAGTCCATTAGCACTATATACACACATACAATATTTGGGGATAATTTGCATAGCTTTCATTTGTGCTATAAATTTGATTTGACCTGAAATTGAATTCGTGCAGCTTATTTGAAAGCCTAAAATGCCTGTGGTCTGCGGAAGTATATTAGCCCAGAAACCACAGACCAACAGCTGTGTGCATGCAATTTCAGGCAGTATCCGAGCCGTTATTGTTAGGGCCACCATAGTCATGTTAACGAGGCTGAAAAGTTCAGGCAAAGCCAAGAAGAAAATGGACCTGTGTCCAGGCAAAAGATAACAAGCAGCTAACAGAGGCTGTCACTCAAACTCGAAACTCATCCTGCCAGCTGGTAGCTACAACCTTTTCAATTTGCGTACTTTTCTAAAATGTTTACCCGGACAACGCGTCGTATACGCAATATGCTGGTGTTCAAAGCCTGTTTGAAAGTTGAGGAGGGAGCCACATGCACGAAGCATAAAAAAGTTGCTCATAAATTTACAGCAGCAATTCAAATGAATTGTTGTGCCGGTTACGAAAGGGCTAAGATAGAACGTAGCCAAGTTTTACAATGGCCAACGCCGGCTTCAGGAAATTCAATTTCAATTTCAATTTAATGCTGCAATGGGCCGCGTACCTGGGTCATCGTTACAATCTGGTTCCTGTGTGTGTTTGCCCTCTGAATTGACTTACCTGCAATGAAATGATAGAAAAATAGATATATATATATATATATATATATATATAGATGTGTATGTATGTATGTATGCATGTATATTATTTTATGCTTAGGAATTAAAAGTCAAGAGTTCACTTTTCAAAAGAGCAGTCTCAAGGTGACTCTCAGCTGGGCTACGTGCTTGAGTCGTTTTCTGTGTTTATGTACCGAGTGCGCACTCTTACCTATAACATAGGAGTACCCATCCAGCGTTAGGACGCACTTCCGCGTTGTGGTGCCGGCCAAATTGCCAACACCACCGCCAACCACAACGCTGGATGAGTACCGTGCACTGCTGCCTCCAATTGTCGACCGAGCCTTGTTCAGGGCGCCGGAAACAGGACTATTCGCCTGCTGCTGCTCGTTGAGACTCTCGCGACGTGGTGGTGCCGGCAGTCCAGCAAATTCCTCAGTTCGCACAGCTGCAGAACTCAGCCCGTCGCTGGAGTGATCGCGTTCGCGTTCCCGTTCCCGTCCCGATTCGTCGCGCGTGCGTCCACAACGCATCGAGGAGCTGCTAATTGCAGCTGCTGCTTCGGCAGCTGCCTCCTCCGAGCTAATGTTCAACGTTTGCGGCTTATCGCGTCGCGTTGGCGCCGTCTCATCCAAGGTGTCGCCCATGTTTCCCTTAGTCTTATTTTATAAGAACTCGACGCTTTTCACGCGCGCATTTTCATTACCGACGCGTTCTTAGTCAATTTTGCATGGAAAACTTTGCCTGTCGCTTCCGCCAGATGATTATTATTATTATTATTATTTTAAAAATTTTTTTAAATATTTAAATGAAATTGAATTCACTTTTGTTTTTTATTTTGAGCCACTTTTATTTCTACGCAAACATAAAATTTAATTAAAACCAAATTGAAATAAATGCAATTGCTAACCGAAAGAAAGACAGATGATAGATATAATGAAAGAGAGAGGGAGCTGTCAAAAATTTAACTTAAAACAGTGCAACATCATCATTGAACTAACTTTTATGAAAGCCATCAAAATGACTTTTATGCGAACATATAGTTTTGTCCATATCTTTTTTGCTTGCTCGTTTGTCTGTCAATACGGTACTGGATATATAATTGGGTAAGCGGAAAATTATTTGTTTATTTTGTATTAATAGTTTGAGTTTTTTTAACTTTTAAAAATGATTTAATTACGGAAAATTATATATGGTTTTATTTAAATTTTAAAAGAATTGGCATTTACAATTAAGTTTGAAATCCTTTTTTTTTTGGGATGACGATAAAAAATTTACGATTGATCTGTCCGTCAAATAATATTATATAATTAATTTACAAAGCGGAAAATTATTTTTAAGCATTTGTATTTACAAATTAGTTAAAAATGTATTTATCTGATATGTAGGTAAGAAATTGACAATTGAGCTGTCTACCAAACAATTTTATATAATACTAATTTACAATTAATAATTGTGAAAACAGTATACATCGAATCTAATATACATGATCATAAGTTAGTCAAGAACAAAATTAAAAATCTCTGAAACAAAATTTGTTGTTTTGATTACGTGTGTACACATTCGTGTGGCCAGTGCTGTATCAAAGCTAGTCACTATATGCTCTAATTGCAGTTTTTGTCCATGTTGCTGCCAATTATTTGACTGAACACGCAAATGTGGCTCCGTTCCCCGTTCTCCGTTCTCCGTTTCCCTCTCTGATGTTGGATTTGAATGTGGGGCCATTGTTTGGGCAACTATTCGATTCTGGTTTTTATTGTACAAATATTGACAAGCTTGAGTGTACTTGTATGTTAAAATACGTATGTGTGTGTGTGTGTGGGTGTTGGTCAGCTTGTCATTCAGATATATATATGCATATTTGTCATAATGTGCGTCCATTTGTCAAAATCCATCAATGACAATGGATTGAATTGCAACTGAACTGAAACTGTAGAAAGCTTTTTGTAATCATATTTAAAACTTTACTTAAATGATTTTGCAGAGTCCTCGTATAACTTTAAGCAATAAAAAATATTTCAATAATTCTGAAAATATTTTCATTTATATTTTTTAAGCTTCTGCCAGTCCATTTTTGCATGTCGTTGTGACACGTACGCCAAATAAAACGAGGCGTCACGTTCGTCAAAACATTGAAGAAGGATGGGGTGAGTATCCAGAGAAAAACCTTTTTACATTTTTTTTTTTTTTTTGGCATGTCAACCAATTCTTCCGCCCGATTCACCCCAAGCAACTATGTCACCGTCTTTAAGCCGACCAACTGCCAGCTGCAATACGTGATGCCTGCTGGCAAAGGTTGAACCTTTGTAGTGAAGGACTATCTAAAGTTTTCTTAAGTTTCCTGGAAATCTTAAATCGCCATCGATTTGTGCTTGTAAATGTTCACAATATTTTTTAAATTCAAGTAGCAGCTATGCATGTTATAGTTAAATATAGGAATTGCATTGAATTTGTATTAAATATATATAATATTTTCATTATATAACCCTATTATTTTAAACGATTTTTCAAAGTTTTAAGTTAGTTTGAAATCAGTTTTCACTAAAAACTAATTATGTCTGTTTTTGTTGTTTCAGCAGTTTGTTAATGCAGAACTTGGCAGCCCTGTATTTTATAACTTACAAATTTATTGCCTTAAGGCGTGTATTTTTAACCAGCTGCCAAAGCTGTACAAAATTTGGCTTAAAATCATTTGTAAGCATCGTGTCCTAAAATTTGTTCAAACTGTTGTTTATCTGACATTCAATTTAGATAACTTTAAGTTGGGCTATAAATATTGCGCATACGTCCCGTTTATCGCCTGCCTAATGATGTATCAATAACACATTTACGACACAATTAAGGGACTCACTGAAATCAATGCCCGAGTCCATTAATGCTGTGCCACAAGTTATTAGCCATGCGTTTGGGCCATAAATTGCTTTATCTAAACGCAGAAGCCAGCATTAAGATGCGACTAAAATTTGCTCAAGTCAATGCACGTCTTTTCGGGTTCAGAGAACTCGTGGCATAAATTTAAAATTCGTATGCACAAGCAGTTCAGAGCGCATAGTTTTGGCCATTTAACTGGCTGTATGGGTCCTTTGTTGGACTAAATATCGATAAAACTTTTCAACCCGCATAAATATTTAAACGCATTCGAAAAAGTTTCATTGAACCCGAAGGCAACCAACTAGCTCTGACTAACTTATTTGTCTGCGAGTATCGTTAATCAGCCAGCCAACCATAAATTGGCCATTAATCTCTTTTGGCTGTGGAGTTTGGAGCAGTTTGGAGTTAGCCAAATCACAAGTCAGTTATTTAATTAAAACCTGTCACTTGCAATGCTCAAATGTATCTAGCAATGTGGGTTTGCCCTTACAGGAGTGGGGTGCGGCATAGAAATAACCAAGGACGTGACTGTGCCAGCAAATGAGACCCGAATAATAACAAAGCAACAGCGCCAAGTCATAAACAAATAATTAAAAGCGCATACACAATGTGCAATAGTAGCGAAGATGCAGTCATGAAAAGGATAAAGCAGCGGAGAAGGACAAGTTGAAAAGGGCAAAGGAAGTGACAACTGAGATACGGTCAAAAACAACGAAACGAAATTCAAATACACTTTAGTCAGAAAAAGGTTAAGTTACAAGAAGGAGAATAATTACTTGAAATTTCAAAAAATTTTAAAATATTTTTACACTAGTACACCAAAAAAGTCATTTAATGATGTGCTGAACGACATTTCTTAAAAACTAATAAATACAATGATTTTAAAATATATGACTAATTAAATTTAGCTAGTGCTGGCTTTTTGCCCAAACAATGTTGGCTGAAAAATGAACTCAAGAAATATAATAATATAATTAACGAAAAAAATTAATGAATTATGAATGAAATAATAAAAAAAATAATGAATTAAAAAATTAAAAAATTTTATGAAAGTTTTTTTTTGAAAAATTCTTGTAATTAAAAAAAACTTGCAGAATGTTTAATCCCAGAGGGGATATTAAAATAAATAGTTTTTACACACGTGTTTATTAATATTTTAAATGCACGTATTTTTAATTTAATCAATAATTTACATAATTATATCCGAGTAAAAGTGAATATTGAAAAATCAGTTTAAGAATTTGTGCTTTCAATTAAGTAAGAATTTCTGATAAATCTACTAGCTGGAATTTGCACAAAGCCGACTATATCTTAAAGTCGTCATGCCCTCTTTAGGGGCCATCGTTAATAGCGCAGCAAGCTGCATTTGCCTGCGTTGTCATTTGCACTCCCCCCCACTTTGAGCCGCATTTCTGCATTTCTTTTATTCTCTGTCTGCCTCATTTTAATTGTTGTAATTTAACTCGGACATTTTCTTGCTGTTGTTTTTTCTGTCGTTGCATGCTTCCCTGTGGCGCCATCGCGACGCACGTCGCGTTGAATAAAAAAAAAAATGATGCGTTAAAGTGCGATATATGCGAATAGCTGGAAAAATGCGGCGCATGACTCAAAAGTGGAGAACTCGTTAATCAAACAGCTGCCGTCGCGGCGATCGATGTATGCAATAACAAACAATGGCCAGTTAAAATTGCATGTAATTGAAACAAATGCACACAAACACACAAACAAACACACACACACTCACACAGTTGTGAAGCCGAACAGGAAGTATGCAATAAATTTGCTCGCTTCAGTGAAAACAGGCAACGAAGGACGTCAAAGTGACACTTGTAGCAAGAAAGAGAAAAAAGATAGACAGAGGCAGAGAAAGATAGAGTGAGAGAGAGAGAGAGCGAAAGCTATTTGGCTCATTAGCATTCGGGGCCATCAGTAGCATAAGGACATGTAAAAGGAAGCCAGACAGGCGACAGGGCCCAAAAGTCAACTGGCCAACTTGGTTTTGTTTTGTTTTTGTCGTCATCAAAGTCACATTTCAATTGCAAATTGTTTTGCCCACAAGGCCTAGTACGCTGATCACAGCAAAACAACAAAGTTTCTATATATAAATATAAATTTTTACGCCATTTCAGCACTTTCAAAATAAAATTTCAAACGGATTTGGATAATATTACATTAAAAAAATTATTTGATATTACAGTTTTTTTAAATGTAGTAATATTATGTAAATTTATTGTATAATTCATCGCATAAAAATTCAAATAACGATTTTCGGAAAACAGTAAACTTAATTGTATACTATAAAATTGATATACTGTAAATAGCGTATAATATTTTTGTCCAAGAAAATTCTATGTATTCTTTAATCGATCTAGCTCCTTTTTGTCTATCTTCCACTGATCTTTAAAGTCTTTAATATGTGTAAGTGTAAGCATTCCTTGATTATTTATTAATTTATATATTTATTAATTCACAATGGCTTTTTGAGACTTTTCGTTAGATACAGGTGTATTTGTTATATCAACAACATAATTAGAGGTAAATGGCTTAATAGATGTATAGGAAAATACATGTTAAGCTGAATAATGAACAGGATTTTTGCTAATTTTGTATTTATAGCATGCAAACTTTGTGTGCCGCATACCCGGCTTAAGTCAGTATCTTTCTCTTTCTCACTATTTCTATTTCCATACATGTTCTTCTCTGTCTAACTTGGCTGGTTAGTGTGGAACCCCAGCTGCGGGTTGGCTGCAGTCAGCGCACAAAATTCTATTTACATACAGGCGGAAAGCCGAGAGCCAACAAATGAGAACGTCGCATTATTAATTTGCCGCACCGCACGGTCATAAATAAGACTGTCTCTCATATATAGGGAGATGTGTAAGTATATATAGTCCACATACATATATGCAATTCAAAGGACTTGCCCACTTGCCATATGTTGGGTCTGCGGCTTTCTGTTGGCGTTTCTCGGCTCGTTTTTCTTTTATTTTTTTTTTTCTTTCTTTTAGCGCCACGCAATTTTCTTTAGCAATTTATTACTATTTTGACTTGTAGATGTGTGCAATACAAATAGGAAAAATAGCACACCCTCAACGGACCCCTTCACATTCGTTGTTGTTGTTGGGGGCGCACTTAGAATGCCAAAGAGCGACAATTTGTAAAGCAGGCAATTATCCTTATTAGCTGTTTATTTATAGCCAATGTTTGTTCCATTGACGCATAAGCGATGAGTTTGTCTGATGAAAGAACACGCTACACTTGGCTCCCAGTGCAACAGTTGATGCCAGAAGAAATAAGTCTACCATTTGAGTTAATGAGTTGCCATCCATATTAAATGATTTTCATGAGAGAGAGACAGCTTTAAGTCATCCAAAATGTATGCATAATACGTTAAGCTCTGTCAGAAAAGAGGGGCCCAAACAGGAGAACGTTTAAGTTACGTTCAAAGTCGCACAACATAAAGCACATTGTCAAATCAGCGACATTTTTATTACGCCAGCCTGGGAGCAACATATACAAGTATGTGAACTGTGTGTGTGTGTGTGTGTGTGTGTGTGGTGTGTGTGTGTGTGTGTGTGTGTGTGTGTGTGTGTGTGTGTGTGTGTGTGTGTGTGTGTGTGTGTGTGTGTGTGTGTGTGTGTGTGTGTGTGTATTTGCATGCTGATGATGTCGTTATTAAACGCATAAATAAATTGTTCAAAAAAAGCTCACACTGCCAAGTCAACCTACTTTTTGCTCGGGATGCGTTGTTTTGCCTCTGTTACAATTTTTTATGTACTTAAGCAACGCGCAGCAAAATGAAAAACGTTGTCTCGTGGTTTTTTTTTGCAGCTTGTGTTTGCATTTTAATCACCCCCGCTAACCGACCGTTGACTGCTCCCCCTTTTGTTGACTTTGAGTAACTTTTTATGACTTTACTTCACCCAACAAACATGTGCAGTAGGTGAGGCGTTGTTGGGTTTGTGGTGCGGGGTGGGGGCTTAAGGGAATGCGGCAATTGACAATTAATTGGTTGGGGGCCCACTGGCAATGTGCCTGACACAACAACTGTCGCAGAGCGGAAGAGCGCATCAAAATGACGCAGCATATTCATAATTTATGGCATACGCAGTGGGGAGAGTGCAAAGGATAATGGATAGTGACAGAATGCTTACGGAAGCAAGCGAAAGAAAAATGTCAAAGAAATAGAAGTAAAACTTAATGCAAATTCTCGGCAACAAGGCCAATAGGAAATATATAGGAAATATAGTTTGAACAAAATTGTTGGTTTACCTTGAATCTTCAATTTTGCACCAAAAAAAAAAAACAATTACTTAGAAACTTGTTCTTCACAAAGTTGTAATATCCTTAAAAAAATAATAAAAAATATTATTGTAAAATATATTTCTATAGCATTCTTGATGAAAGAGGAATTTTTTAAATTGGTTAATTAATTAAAAGAAAACATACACATATTAAACATACATGAGAATAAATTTATTAAACCCTTTTGTGAGTATTTAATAGAGCAGTGTAGATGGCGCCAGTGTGAACTGGCCAGAAGCAACTTAAAAGTAATTTTGTGGCTTCATTTGCATGTGTCAGTATATAAGGGAATCCAGTACAGTTGGTGATTAGTAGACAGCGTCTATCAACAGTTGCCTAATGCCCGAGCAACATGCAACAGAACAGTGCTCAAACTGACCTCATTCTGTTTACATTCGCAGCTGTTGCTACTAACTAACCAAAAACCCGCATAACCTCAGCCCTAAAGCCAACTCGTCCAACCCCTGATAATAACTAACCCCCACATTTACTGCAGTGTATTCGTGCAAACATTGGCCCCGCTGGAGCCACCCTTCATCACTCTGCTTGTTTTTGCACAATTGACTGGAAATGTTCAGTTGCCCCACTGTGCTGCCTTTTCAAGTGCCCCCACTTTCTCCAGTTGGGTGTGTGTGGCAATTTCAGGCGGGACAAATCAAAGAAACGTTGATGTGGCACGCTCCTTGGTCTGGATACAACTTTTGCACGAGTTTAGCATAATGTGTAGCACCTTTACTCAATTGTTTGTTAGCTGTTAAATGACACCAGTTATCAGAACATTTTGTAAATTAAGTTGAAAAAGTTATGAGAAAATTGTCAGCTTTTAATCAGAGTATTTTTATTGGATGATTTGCAAAAGTAAAAAAGTATGTCAAGCTAGAGATTAAATTCATTTTTTTTATTTTTTATTGGCTTTATTTAAGTAGCTTTCAGTTTCTCCCTTAGAAAATGAATGAATTTTTCATCAAGGATTAATTTTTTTAAATTCGAATTGGAAATTGTTATTATTTACTGCAACATGCAAATGAAGTTGATTTTTGTTTAATTTATTGCTTAAACAACAAATGAATAGAGCTTAACATAAAAGTAAATTAATTTCTTTAAATTAATTTTAAGTCAGCTAAATTTTATTTTGGTTTCTTGTCAAGTTTTTTATTTTAATGAAATTTGTACCGAAAACGGAAAGCTCTTTTTTCAAATTCTAGTCTTACACCAGGTGGCATTATCAGCTGATGCCATTTAATCTCAATAGTAAACACTTCATTGCACTAGCCAAGAAAGTTTGTCGAGAAGCTAAACTACAATTGCAATTGGGCTGGCTGTTCTGTTAACTACTTTGTTTGGTACAAAAGTTTATTGTGTGCTGGTTCTTGAGCAAAAACTTTTGTGCAGATTGGAATTTTGCCAGTTCGACAGTCAAACGGTGCGTATGCGCAATTTCAAAGTGTGTCAAAGTAGCAATGGAAATTTGAAATACTAGAAATACCCTGGGAAATATGAGCCGCATTCTCAAATGTGATTATATTTCATGGTTGAACAGGCAAAAAAAAAAAAAAAAAAATAAACAAAAATTCGCATTCTAAGAAAATTGCAGCTACTTTGATCAAGTTGCCAGTTAAATTGAGTGGGGTTTGAGTAACCTTGAAGCGCATTACGTCACATATGTTGTGCCAACAAAAAAATCAACAACGTCATGATACGAGACGAACGCTGACAAACGTGTGACAAACTTCTGACAAACACCGCCCACATTTACTTTTGCGTGTGTGTGTGTGTGTGCAATATGCTTCATATTTGTTGTGTATATTTGTTGTGTATTTGCCATACACACAAAATTTGTGACTTTTCTTTTTTGGGTAAATAAAAGTGCTTCCAATGCTCCACCATCTGATGACTTTGCCGAAACACTCAAGAACCGACACTCGACACCGTTTGCCCTCCAGACTGCCTTTAATGATGCGCAATTTCTCAAATCTACGACTATATTTGCCCACATCTAATGGCGTGAAAATCAAAATGGCGCAGAAAAGTTACCCTGAATCAGGCCCAGGCCCCCAATTTGACCATTTATCAAGTTTATTAGCGACTGAAAGGGAAGCAAAATCGTGTATGTCTCTAGTGGCTTTTGGGCTGTATTTGAACAGATTACATGAGAAAATTTCAGAAATTCACTTTAACAATATGTCAGAGTCAATCAAAATAAGTCATGTGTTAATTTGTGGTATTTATATACAAAAACAACAATTTATCACACAATTTCGTGCTTTTTTTTTCCAAGGTGAGTAATTTATGAATTTCAGCTTAACTTGTGCAGGTGAGAGGTTTCTTGGAATTAGGAATTATTAAATGAAATACCTGGTTATTAAGCTATATAAATAACGATTTTTTTCAGATATGAGGAGGTAGCACTGTTGTGTACAGGGCATATCCTGGCACTGTGTTTCTTTATGGGTTCGAAGTGTAACGCTTTAAATGTTTGTATGCAACCAAGTTGCACAGTCTACAAAAATCTGCAACATTTTCCGCTATGTGCTTGTGTTTTATGTGCACATTTCCAATTCAATGGACTTTCCCCCCACGGTATATGCGCTATAAATGCAGAGCAGGTTAACGCGATGTGCGAACAGTGAATGCCACGCTTGGCTTGGTGCCAAAAACTTTGCATCTAAGTTCGAAGCAAGTTTCGACAAATCTGGCAACGTTTTTGCTTTCGGGACCACTTTGCTGCAGTTGGCAGCATTAATTAAAAGCAAATTAATGTTGTGCTTTTTTTTTGTTGTACTTAACTTAACTTTTAAATTCTCAACTTTGGCTGCAGTATCATTAAAAACTTCTTAGACAATTTTACAGTATTAGCAATTCAAATGCGCTTGCTGGGCACCTGTGTCAGGTGAGAGCTGCCTGGCAACAAAATTCTACTAATTAAAGTGGCATCAAAAACCGCAGATGAAAAAGGAAAAAACAAAAATTGAGAAAGGAAAATGCCAGAATGTTCAATGAGCCCTGAGCTCAATCCAAAAAATTAACTTCACATATTTTAACAAGACGTATTCTGTTTAAATTGATTGACTTGGAGATTCCCTGCAAATCTATAACGGCTCAGTGCAAGTATATAAAAAAAATTAATGGGATTTAAAATTTTGTTCATACCCAACACTGAATTTTTATAATCAAAGTTTATGTGACAGATGTATCAATGATTATTTCGAGTTTGTAGTTAGGAAAGCCCCGTCTAAATAAACAGCTTTAAGGTATTATAGCTGATTAAGAATATATACAGTTAATTTATACTTGGCATCGCAGATGCCGGAGAGTTTTAATGAGGGAGGTGTGGCGGCAACATTTGTTACCGCAAATTTGCGGGTCGTACTTTTCGTGGTCGGAAAAATATTATGCTAAAATTTAAAATGTTTTTACACAAACATTTTGGTTGGCTGACTGGATCGCAAGACCTTTTCCCCCTTTTTTGAAAGAGGCCGCGGCAGGTTCGGTTACACACACACAGTTTGGGGTTTCGACTGGCAGGCAACCAGCAAATGTTGCATAGTTCTAGGCGCGCTGAAATGTGAAACCATTTTATAAGAATGTGTGGCAGCAACAAAACCCAAAAACAATAACAATAACGAAAGGGCAATGAATGAAAATAGCGTTTGAAACGCAAAAAGTTGCAAATTGTCAGCAAAAAGTTGGCAACCAAAACTCGCCTAAGTACAATTGTGTATTTGTGTGTGTGTGGGTTTTTTGGGGCATTGAAAAAACGAACACTTTCAAAAGTTTGTGATTTTTGGCAGGCGTGCCTTTTGTCTACTTGGGTTGGGCTTTATGGCGCCCTTGATTTAAGAGCCCAAAATCAACCCGGGGCAAACATATTGCATTTGTTGGAAGCGAACTGGCCTAAAAACTTGCCATCTACAACAAATGTGGACAAAGTTGATGCGTCTATTTGAGTTCTAAAGCACTCTCGAGAACGTTATTAGAGCAAGAGATGATTTAACTTTGCATTGTTGAAGTGAAATGAAAAGAAATATTTATTCTTAATCTTACATGTGAGCGCAACTTGCGCAATTAGCAAATACATTTTGGTGTAGCTAATAAAGGAAAACAGTTCCTTTAATGAGAAAAGTAAGCACATCCTTCTATACAAAAACATACAGGCAGACATAAAAACATAATTTCTATAAAACTTCCAGAGCTTAAAATTCTACATTTAAATGTGTGTAAAAACAAAAATGCAATTTTCATTATTGATCTAATACACATACATTTTTATACATTTTTAAATATTCTTTAAAAAGAATGTGTAAATTATTATTAATTTTGACGATATGAAAAAGGGCTTCAAATGAATTATAAATTTATTATAGTAAAAGTATAAGTGTAAATATAATTAAAATTTTAGTATTTTATAAATTCCAAGTTCACTCTGGACAAAAGCTAGATCGACACGAGCCTGATCTACAATATGTTTATATACATTATGGGGTAAGATATTCATTGCTTTATACCCTTGCTTACCTATTTTTAATATGTAAAAATTATGATGCCTTTGGTCTATTAAAATAACTATAGATACATGCATGTATGATATGATATTATAATTAAAACTATTCATAGATTTTTTAATGCAATAAAATGTGCAATCTAGTTTAAGATGTGTTAATAGACATCATACTTATCGCTCATTTATAAAAAAAGGAGGATAGAGATTATATCTAATGTCTGATCATAGACTCATGAACCTCCTTTTATAATTGCTTAACTTCTTTAGTGCTGCACAGCACTAATCAAAAAGCAAATAGCGAATAGATTTAATAAAACATTGTATATATATATACGTTAAATATATAGAAGCTGTTATGACTCTAGACCGATTACATGGGCATTGTCATTGGCAGAAGAGAACGCTGCGCGAGAATAACTTTATTAAATTTCGTTGGTGCAAAAACCACTGATGCCATTATCAACCGAAACAGCAGACCCATCACTATTGTCAATTTGCGACTAAAGTTAAGTAGGTGTGTGTGTGTGTTTGGGTATGGGTGTTGATTTTATTAGGCCTTCGAGTGCCACCCAACAATTGTTTGCTTAAAAGTTTTCACGCACACACAGTGAACTTTAGTCAGATTTTTGCTTTGTTTGTTTTGTTTCTAAGGGCCCAGCACGTTCGTTCACACTACAATAAGGACTAGCCGACTAGGCTGGAGGGGTTGGTGCTCTGGTGCTCTGTAGCTCGTCCTTGTTGCCTGTCAATGTCCCCACAGATTTTGCACGTTTGCTATTTTGACATTTTTTGTGATTATTGATTAGATAAGCGGCGACGACAAAAAACGTATTCAACACACAAAAACAAAAACGCGTTAAGACCTCGTAGAAATTACAACAACAAAAAGCAAAAAAAGTTCTTGACGGCACTTAAGTCACTTTACATGGCGAAATGGGGTCGGGATTTGTGAAAACGCAGGGCCTGTTTCCAAACTTAAATAGCGATTCATCATTAAAGAGGCTGACGGCTTGGCCGAAATGAAAACAGTGCCTGATCAAACTTTATCATGCAACTCACGCCAGTTGGGTATTAAGTCGTGTGCCCCTTTGTAATATATATAAATACGTGTTTCTGGACAGGTGCTTCCCAAATTTGTTTCGCCCTTAATAAAACAAGGATGAGGTATGAGTAACTGTAATTTCGCTTTCTTAGTAAGCATGAGCTGTCTCTGGGATTTATATAAGATATTAGGCTGGCAATTGGGATTGGGTTAATCGACAAAGTATATTAAGTGAATTTCTTTCCATATTTGTTCACTTAAAATATTTCAATAATTGGGAAAGTAACTTTTTTTGATGATGTTAGTTACATTTAAAGAATACAAATTATCCCAACAATACAATACTAAAATATTGAAAACTCACAGCTTATTATGACACATATTGGTTGCCTAATCAATCGCGAAATCGAAGCGAAAGGGTTTTCCAGACCCACAAATGTCACTCAATTTTGATACCTGTCGGGGTGACACCTGCCCAAATTCACAAAGCTTTGTGTCAGTCAATCAAATTGCACACAAAGTGGCATTTAATTTTTATAGCAGTCAGCTATTGTATTGCTCATCAGCCCCTTTCTTTCGAACAACAGGAAAACAATGCGATATGACAACAAAACAAAAGAGGCAAAAATTTACACGCCGCTAAGCAAAACCGGCAAACAAAACAGAAACATAATTGCGCGAGATAATTTTTTTTTGTTTAAAGAACTTCCCAAGTTCGTAGTGCCACAAAACATTATATTTTGGCCGTTCAACGTTCGTTCTTTATTTTTGTTTTTTTGTTGCCAAATCTCCTGTTTTTTTGTCGTGCTCTCGTGTAAACTTTTTATACATTTCTATTTGCTCTTGCGTCTAAATTTATCTATAAATACAACAACGTTTTTTATATACGTCGACAATCGGCCTGTTTTCTATAGTAAAAAGCTGTTCTGACAGGCTAATTGAATGAATGAATTTGTACAGCAGCTTCTTCTTTTTCACCAAATTTTCCATTATTCGTTGCTTTTGTTTTCATTTTTGGCTCGCTTCAGATGTTTCAAAGTCTGTCAGTTTCATTAGCACATTTGCGGATCATTCCGCTATATTTAATGACAGTCGATTGTCCAGATTAAATCGTACTTGTAATTAACACCCAAAGGGCATCGTTAACATCATTTAAGACATTTCTCAAGTGCATTGCGAGTGGTCCAATTCCATATCGGCATTTTTTCGGGTGTCATCAACAGAAACAGGTTTACATTTTTTTTATTTTTACTTTTTGTGATACATGTATTTTATGTTTTTTCTTTTCTGAGAGCTCCGCACTTGACCAAAGGATGATGTAGATATATAAATGACAAAGTGGAATGTGAAAAGTACAAATGTCAAACCGATAATGTTGTTACTCTAGATAGACAAAATATGTCTAGTAATTTCAAAGATAAAAGTTTTAAAAGTTCAAGGGCCAGCTAAATCAAATTTTTTCTAAAACCAATTTATTTTTTCTTTTGAATGTAAGCTTGATGGTTTTATTTTCATTTATTTTTTAATTCAGCAATTTTTAATTTTAAATTTAAAAATCTTTGAGTTTATATAATTTCTTCTTCAATTTTCTTTGGGTAAAAAACAAAATTACATATCACAATTTATTTCAAGAAAATGTTTTAAACTAATGTTGACACTAAAAGTTAGCATTTAATTATATAACTTTTTTTAACAAAAATAATTTTTAAATTTGCTAAGTGTGCTTTTTATTCTCTTTCTCAGCTTTTGCAAGGGTCTTGGTAAGTTCAAAGGACTTGTTTTAAGCGACATTAAATAAGAAATCGCTGCAGTAGCCAAAAAAAGCTTAAAGCGCATTTAATTAAACTGCTTGTGCCTGTTTCTGCTTGTCTCGCTTACGCACTGTCTGTCGTTTTGTCCCGTTGTTCCTCTGATATATTTTTACCGATTGGACGCTGTGCGTGTGTTTCTGGAACGGGTTCAGTTTTTGGCCGCCTGATGAGCATTGAAAATTGATGGACCCCACACTCAATACTTTGTTGTATCTCGTTTCTGTATCTTTTGGTGCGTGTATCTTGCAGCTGCGGCTGCTGCATAAAATTTAATGAGATGCTTGTCTCGTGTATATCGCAGTTGCAATTTTGGCTTATAATTTTAAATGTAGGTTAAAACATTTTTTTTTGAATTTCTCGCGAACGAACCAAACCAAAAAAAAAATATCCACACGAAGGGTAACTAAAATCGGGCTTTTAACTCTTGCTTGCTTAATTGGTCCCCTGGGCTTGTGAATTAGCTGCCAGAGCCAAGTAGAGAAAAAAATACTTCAATATTTTTTGTGGCATTGAAACACTTCAAAGATACTTAGAAATCTCAACACGTTTATGGATTGCTACGCATCTCACAAGCTGGTAGCTGCTGTTGGCTCGGCATCTAACAATAGTCCAAATTGGAAAAAAGACAACTATTACAAAAAAAAGAAAAAAAAACTACAGCTTCAAACATTCATGAGACAGACAAATTTTTGCAAATGCAATCGCAGAAAATTTTTTGACTTGATTTTCAACTTATGCGAGCATGGCAAAGAGGGAGGTGAAAAAAGTTTGTGTGTGTGTGTGAGGGGCAGCTAGTTGACAATTGCCAGGCGGGCAATTAACCATTTTTTTGTTGTATTTCTTTTTGTATATGTTGTTGCCGACAGCGTCGTCTGGTTTTGGTCTTGTGACGTCGGCAAATGTAAACGCAGAAAACGTGCGCAGCGCCAAAAGAAATAAACATTTTGTATCTTTGTATCTGCGTGCGCGTTTGTTGATATTGCATCCGTTAGGTGTGTGTGGCTGCATGCAAATGTGAATTTTCGTCTAGGCTCGAAATTTTGGACAAAGACGGCGGCGCTGACGTCGACTGCGACTGCGACGCGTGCGTCCGGTGTGCTTTGATCAGCGTTTGAACAGTGTTTTTGTAGTTTTGTTTGCATTTCAAGAATATCGTAAGAAAAATTGCCGCACAACAAACTTTCATGATTTGTCTAAACAATTTGCACAGTCAACTATGGAATGCAACAACAATGTCAGCAAAGCTTTTCGCAGCATTTATTTGATCATATTTACAAATATATATGTACATATATTTGAAAAAAAATATATATATACATGAAAGCACGCTCCAATAAGCTAACATACAACTAAGTGGTTTTTACTACCAAGTTTTGAATTATAATATCAAATATCATGATTAATGTTTGATAACTTTTAAGAGCATTTAAAATAATTTAAGAAAATAGTAGGACAACCAATTATGCTAATTTGTCTATTAAATATTATTATAAGATCTGCACTCAGTTATACCCTGTACTTTAGAAAGTTAAATAAAAAAAGGAAAAGTGGAAAATTGCATTACATATATTAAAAATTATATACATATTTTTTTGATGAATACTTTGCGGTGATTTGTCTAATATGCTATTGCAGAATAAACTCATATCAGATCAAGTAATTGATATTATCGTGGCCGTAAGGAAGCTTCTGCGCGTGTCTGTCTTTTTTATCGTTTGCCGAAAAAAATTTTTTTTATATATATATATATTTTTTTTTGGCAATAGAAACACGTACATTGCAAATTATGCGATAAAATATATAAGAATGTGCGCCCCTTAATGCGCAGTACGAGTAATGCGACTGCGAAACCTCCGCACATTTCATTTTTATACGTTTTTACATTAAATTGTTGAACTTTTATGATTTTTACTGCGGCTTTGTAAATACATATAAAGATAGATGTAAATCGATGTTAATCATTTGTATACATTTTTGATGGAGCGTCGAGTGTCAAATTGATTTGATGGCCTCGCAGTATTTGTTGATGATGTTGTGTATGCCAAAAATATAATGACGTCAAATGAGCCAAATCTGGTTGGCAATTGCTATGGGTTAATAGCGTACACAATCGAACGTATAAATGACCGTGCCATTGGGGCGTATGAGCAATGTGTGGCTAAAGTAAATGCTCAGTCTATTAATTTAATTAGCAATTCTGATAATATCTCACACTTGTATTCGAATTTCAAAGCGTTCTCAAATATATATTTATGATGCTTGCAAATAAAACGGATATTTGTCATGCAACAAAAAAAAAAAAAAAAACTTGAATTTGTTGATATATTCAATGTTTCGTGCGTGATTGCAGCGCACATAAATTCTGAACCCGCGCCGAATGGGCGCGGAGTAATAAAGGAAACCATACGCAGCACAACCAATGATAAACAAAGTTAATCAACAACAATTAGAACAACAACAACAAAAGCAAGGTGTGGGCCCTCTGATAATGAAAGCAGCTCAATTGTTGCTTGCATATATTAAAGCAAATCATTTCGGATGAATAATGTAAATTATAGAAACCAAAGAAATACATTTGATATTATGAAACACTTATGCACCATGGATAATTAAGATATATATTTAAATTTGAATTGATTTTCGATTTGATTTCAATTTGCACTTGACACCACTTTAGAACCGATCGCGATCCGAAATTGATTTCTGTTTTGTGCGTAAATTGCGTGTTGCCAAACTGAACGCGATTTATGTATAAACAGCAAAGACAACATCAGCATCAGCATCAGCATCAGCATCAACTGTCGAAGACGAGACGAGAACACGATAACAGCAGCTACGAAGACAGCAAAAACGACAACGACAATCACGACGACAACGACAACGTCCGCACATGCTGCCTGCTGGGGATAAACTGGAACTGGATTTTTCGGAGTTACGGCAACGTCAACGACAGCGACGGCGACGGCGACGCCGACGCCAGCAGAAGGCAGCAGTCAGCAGCGGGCCACTTGTGGCCACATAGAATCACAGAGACGACAGATATCGAGACTCTCGCAATTGCAGCACAGACACAGAGCATAAACATCCCAAATACCATAATCCGTCCAAAATGCAAAGCTCGCAATCTGCGCGCGAGAGACAAATAGAGAGAGAAGGGGAGAGAGAGAGAGAGAGAGAGAGAGAGAGCATGAGAGGGTGAGAGACATTCCTGCCCGAAAAAGCTGATGTTACTGTTTTGGCCTATTTGTATGTCCAAGCGAATTTCCCGTTATATTGTGTGTGCTTTTGCCTGAAAAGCTTATGAGCAACAAATTTGGCAATGTAGTAGATGCCCAAGCTAATAAGATATAAAGCTTATATACCCTAAACTCTTGCTTTTATTTTGCCCATGTACTATTTTGAAAAACACATTAAGATAAAATCGATCGCCGCTTTTAACTTCGCTACATCGATACAAATTTAAATGATTCGAAATAATTAAAAATAGTTTAAAATTTTTAGTGTATATAAAAACAAAATAACCACCATTTTATTCCTTATATCTAAAGCTTTTGCTTTTAAGATTGTACGGTATATAAAAGGACTATCAGTACCTTTTTTATATGTCGGCTTTACTCAGAGAAAGCTCTACGTAAGGTAACAAGAAACGCTTTTTAGCTATTGCACGATTTCCCGTTATTTGCAGTGCTTTAACTGAGTTGCTCTCTTGCGCATATGCCCTCTTTCTCTGTCTCTTGCTGTCTCTCTCTGACTCACTCTCTATTTTCGGAGCGTAGCACATTTTTGTTGTTTACTTTTTGGCGCCTCAATTTGGGAACTTCAACAGGTTGCCACCCACTTTTTGTGGGCTTTGTTGTTGTTGTTGATGTAACTACTAATACACCGAACAAAACAAATGAAAAGCATTTTCAACAGGACGACCCTTAAAGCGGCCATATACATACAAACTTACCCATATAAAGCATATAAATAAACGACAAAACCCGGCATAAAAATGGATAAAAAAAGACGCAAAACTTTATCGTGCTTTGGGGCGTCCCAAAAACAATTCTCAACTGCTGTTCCCTTAAGTTGTACAAGTGTTTTTTCAGCTTTCTATCTTTTGCCCACTATTCGTTTTACGTGTTTTGTTTATTTGCAGGTATTTGCTCGTCTCGACAGATTTACCCAAATGCCAAAAATAATCGAACTGAGAGTAGGAGCTGATCTTCGGGCTCAGCAGCAGGTCTTTATGTTAAAGCCCTCATCGTTTCCAACGTTTCCAGTTCACGCGTTGCACGTTAAGTGGCAAAGAATTAGTGCGACTTACCTGCAATGAGAGCAAAGCGAATAACAACAACATAAAATCAGTTATATTTAAAGCAAGACATAAGATAACAGTTAGCGTTGTAGGGCGACGGTGCTCTCGCCAAATGTGGGCATGGCCCCGTGAGCTCATTAAATGCGCACAAAAGCTGCGGCGGCTCAAGAGGCAACCCATTAGCATTAATTGAAGCAAAGATGACACGACGATGAGCTACAACTGTGGCCTTTGTCTCTGGGCTGTGTCCTGTGTGTTGTGTGCTGCGTGCTGTGGGCGTGGCGTGTGTTTGCGAGCGGCTGTTGTGAAATGCTGCTGTAGAAATTTAATGACAATGTAAAACCCGCCTCAAAGTACGCTGTAGATAGCGCCCCACATTAAATTGTTAAGCAAACGAAAATTTTATACAGTTTTGATCTTAAAGATTAATCGATTTCGGTCATAAGTAAATACTTTATATTTTCTCAAGTGACAACGTTGCAACATTTAACAGCTTAAAACTGTCGAAAATAATTTTTAGGTCTAATGTTATTTTCAAAAAATATCCAAACCAATATTTTTAGACAAGAATTTTTAGTAATCAATTTATTTTGACAAAATATCATTCACATCAGATAATTATCGATGCTTCGATGTATTGATACAAAATAATCGAGTTAAAATTGAAAGTAATCGCTGCTGTTGACATTGAAATTTCGATTTGTTAATATCAAAAACGTAAAGCTCCCATTTATTTGGGCTTCCTAAGTTATAACATAACTAGCGTTCCCATTCTTGTTGGCTTCTTAAGTTTTAGTTTAATGATATCTAAGGGCCCGATTCATTTATAAAAATTGATCAGTGTACATCGAAATAAATTTAATAAGATTATCGATTTTAAATTGAATTTTTTTATCCATGAAGTAGCTATAAGAAGTACTAGGATTTAAGCGCAAAAACTACCCTAAATGTATACTATATAAACTCGTGTTGGGCTCTTCTATATTGTTGGTTCTTACTGGTTGGCATAATTAGGTTGCCTTTTGCAGATGATCGAGTGCTGACAAAATGTCCAATACAAATTAGATTTATAATTCCACATACGAGTGTGTCCGTGTGTGTGTGTGTTGTGAACGCTGTCTGTGGAATTGCCTGGCATGTGAATTCAATTTGCGCACTTGACTCTAACTATTAAATATTTTGGTGTTGATGTTATTTACAGCTCTCAGAATGGTCTGTAATTTGCAAGTGTATGTCTAATTAAATTTTCATATTTTGTTGTGCATATGCGTCGACTGCATTTGGGCGTAACGTAATGCAATTTACAGCTAGCACTGAATCAAATGTAAATATTACTCATACGCAACGTTGAGCAACATGATTGCAAATTGCGAATGCCAAGGCACTCCGAATGGGACGGACAGGACGTACTGTACTCGAGTAAAACAATTAGGGCACTGATTATCAAAATGGGGCCAGCAGCAACAATTAGTCAAATGCTAATTGCACAACATTTGCTAATTGGTGGCTGAACTCACCTGGTCAGTGCTTAGGTCACTATACTAACTGTTTTCGGCTTTTTGTGTGCAACACTGCAATTTGAATGGTTCGCGGGAGTTGCAGTTCGGCGGCTTGTGCACTGCTTAAGCGACGTTTAACTTCTGCGAGTGCCCAGCTAAGCCGATAGCTGACCAAGCTGGTTTGCTGGCTGGCCTAAAACTGGACAGCCATGTTCCACTCGCTTGGCATCGGTTGGGGGGCTTGGCATTATGTGGCACGCACAGCCAGCTGAGCTGAGACAAAGACACGCAAATAAGCCGCCGGCGCCGAAAAAATCTTAAGTTGTCGCTTGCTTTAAATTAGTTATAGTAATGAATCAAAAATCGGAATCGCTGTCTGCTTCTAATTAAGCGAATAGGGGTTAATTCAGGCAACTGGCAAATATAACTGGCAGCCGTTTGGCAAATAATGTATTTGCTTTTTACCAATTTCACACAAATCAGCGGTAAATGTCAAAACGCATGTTGCACAAATGCGTCAAATGCCAAAGCGGGCGAACACCAATAAATCATCAGCTGCGCATGCCGCAGGAAGCCAGAGAAAGGGGGAGAGGGAGGGTGGCGGTGGCCAAGAGACAGAGGCCAAGTCGATGTCTTATTGCCGATCGATCTGGCCAAAAGCCGAAATCAAAGGCTTTGACAGATTTCTGCGCGAACGCGTGAGCCAAAGCAAATAAACATGACATGCGTTAAAGAGTTTTTAACGTTATGCCAATGCACTGCAAAAAATGACAAAAAATTGATTATAACAAAAAAAAATCTTATTTTATTTTAAATAAAGAAACAGTGCTTTTTTTCTGTGCAGTGCTTTTGTTATAAGGGTTTGATAAAAACAAAATTTGTTATCAAAATTGCTTTTCGAATTAATATTAAGATTTCTTTAGGGTTCGTGCCCTATATACGGTAATAAAAACAATTTGTGTACCTCCAATTTCTTATAAAGTGCCAAGTGGATATAATTTATTTTAGGGGTATTAAATTATTTTTTTTTTAATATAATAATTTCTATAATATATATAAATATACAAAATATTTTGTATAAAATATAATTTAAATATAATTTTTAGATAATTAAAATTAAAGCTTGCACAAAATTTAACTGAACTTTTTATTGTTTATTATTAAAAATATAAAAATATATATTTAGTGATTTATAGATTTTTGTCAACAAATTGTTACAAGTTAACTGTCATATGCAATATACCCCATCAAACCACTTTGTGCGCTAAGCGTATACAACAACTAACAAATTTAATAAAAAATTTTGGACAGCGACAAGCAACAACAGCAAGCAACAACAACAAGAGACACTTTGTATTTCAGTTTTGGGCTGCATTAATTATCGCCTCGGCATGAAATATGCGCGCCATGCATGCGCAGATCAGCAGAGGTAATTGGTAGGGGGGCGGGCTATATTGGGCATATGGATGTAGAGAGAGAGGGTAGAGGTTCAGTGCTGCATGGGGACGCGGGAGCGGAGCGAAATGTTTGAAACTTTGACTCTAACTGACTGTTTACCTGTGCCAATTAAATTGAACTCAGCGGTACAAATGACAGCAGTGGTGGCAACGGCAACATTCAATGATTTTTTGCCTAATGAACCAGTGTTGCCATATCGCTGTCTGACCATCGGTAAAAAACGTTTGACATATTCCGATCAGTGACAGCTTTTGGTGGAAACGGTTTTGTCAACAACTTGTCTACTTAAGCTTGGTGAATGGAAAACGATTTGGACTTTCGATTATTTCGTACGATAAATATATGTTTCAGAGGTCGTTTTTGCGAAGGGTTTATCTTGGCCGAAGGCCATAGCACAAAAATATATGTATTGTTATTATAACTTATTAGCTTGTTCTTTTAAAATTGTAATAATATAATGTTGATGTTATTATGCTTATCTGTTTATTTTCACTTGAGATGTAACATTCACATTTATCATAGAACTATGCTAAAAGTAATAAGCAAATAAAGAAACACGAAGAGATTAAAAAACTTTTGTAATAATTTATTCACAAAACAATTTGTATATGCTTTTTTTTTTGCAAAGTTGCATCTTTAAGTTTACTAAACCTTCTGAAACTTCTTACAAATTTCGATAAAAAAAGTAAGATCCGATTTGGCTATGAAGCTTTTGTTGGCGGTGACTAGCGCCACCTAGCGTGATTGAGTGCAGCTTAAAAAGCTTGCCTGTCCCGAACTTTTTGTCAAGCGGTGGCAGCGTGGTGAAAAGCTTCCTACACACAGGGAGCGAGAATTTAAGAGTAGCGCACAGAGCATAAGAATCAACTTCATGTTAAGAGCAAATTGTTAGACTGGACTCTCTGGTCCGTATCAGCCAGACACTTTGACGCATTGATAAGGATAAGACCTTGGCGACCCCATTCCACCCAGGAGGCAGAATAATGCTAAAGCCTGGCACATCTGCATCTAAAGCCGTCTTAATTGCAGCCATTAAACGGTATTCAATGCAAAGTTCTTGCCACAATTTGGTCATATAATGTAAATATTAATAAAAATAATTCAATTTTGTCGACCAGAAAATCAAGCCATAAAAGAACAAGTCCACAAATAATAAACAGTCTCGTGGCTGCTTAAAATGGACGTGTATGTGTGTGTGAGCCAAAGTGTTGCAAGTGTCGTATCATCAACAAGGCTTCCAGCCGCTCCTTTGCGCCCCGTCAGACCCGCTGCTATACACTGTCATTGTGCAAATATTTGCATATTTAAGTTAGTTGTCGTTGTTGTTGTTGTTGTCGTTGCTGCTTTCTAAAGCAACCGCAAAACTCATAAGCGCATTTTAGTATCCTGTGTTGTGTGTCTTCTCTCTGTGTGTGCGTCTATACACATATATATATATATATATATATATATATATATATATATATATATATATATATATATATATATATATATATATATATATATATATACATTTACCTTTAGATTGTCTCTGCTTGCACGAAGGTCAAGCGCGCTTATGAAGTTAACGCCGTCATTCTCGTAGGAAGACAAACGTTTAATTATGTCAGGTGTTAAGATGCCGGTTATCATGTCAAACAATGTACCACAGTGCGTATACGTTGCCTGAATTTAAAGCAGCTTCTTCAACACACCGCCTCCACCATAGTTTATATTAAAATGCGCCTTGTAATTCTACTTGCCTCACACTTTACCTTCTGGCTGCTGCACAACTTAATTAATTAGCAGTGAAAAAAGGATTTATATCGCAACAAGGTCCCAGATTATCGTTGAACCTGCTCCACTTAGGACCAGGACCCTACTCTTGCAGTTGCTGTTGCGGCTGCAGCTGACGTTGCTTATACCCTATATTCTGACAATGTTTCAAAAGGGTATTATTATTAATGCGTGTATGATAAAGTCAAAATGTTTTTTTTTTTTTTTAGTTATATATATTTATTGCTTTGCAAGGCATCGATGCCTTATGAACAATATGTATCATTAGTTTAAAGATATCACCGGGTTTTTAAAAGTCAAAATGTGAATTATTTTGTTACAAGATTAAATGTAAATAGTTATGTAAAATGTTTTATATAATAGTTCATTGCATTACATTGCTAATAGTTCAAGGGTTCCTATAGGGAAAGATATGTATATTTAAGTTTAATTTGGCTGACATTTTATTCATATGTTTTAATTGCCAATTTTAGTTTGAAAACAAAAATTTCTGGTTATAAAATCAAACTAAAAGCAATTAAAGAACCAGAAATATTTTAGAATTGAATATAGGGGGATTATAAAGTTGAGCAATCTTAAGATTTCTCAATTATTTGCTTTTATAATGGGCTCTGCTACTATCATTGGCCCCGACCTTCTTCGCTTTGAAAACTTAACCCAGCTTAATTTACAATTAGCTGTACAAAGGTGCAGCTAGTAAAAGTTTTCGAAGGTTTTCTTCTATTGAAACAACTGTGCTCTCTATTGCTCTCTCCTTCGCTCTAATGATTTGCCTAATTTGCACTAATTACGAACAAATGTCAGTTGCCACATGTTGGGAATAGACCAAGTTAAAGGCTGATGTCAGTAAATATTCCAGCTCAAATTAGTTACTTTGTTGCATGTTGACACTCGCAATGGGATGGGCAATCTTATTGCCTTAGCTTTTTGTGTAGCTAGAGGTTTTCCTTGTTTGTTGATTTTTTTTTGTTGCAAGTGCTGCAGCTGTAGCTGCAGCTGCAGGTACAGTTACTGTTCCAGTTGAAGCTGCTAAGTAAGAGCTATTGTCTTGCTTTGTTTTACCTTTTTTCACTTTCTACTTAGCTGCAAATGTCCTTTTACTTTAAATCCTGTTCTGTGTATAAGGAAAATTCAAATGGAAAAATAAATATTTTATATATATAGGGAAAGAGGAAAGCCAGGTATGCTATACAATGAATTTAACTTTGCCAGTTTCGTTTCTTGATATAAGATACTCTCAATTATATTGGATGCTTATTTATTTCAGAGTATAAAAAATCAGTGGCAGATTTCATTTAAAATTATTATCTGTAGAACTTTTAAAGGTGTTAAATATAAAAGCAATATACAAATCCGTATATGTAAAATGCGTCATAAATATTATGAAATAATTAATTGTTTAAAATATATATATTTTGTTCCAATTTAAGTTTTTTATTTCATTGCAAGCATACGCTTAAATTTTCATCAAATTTTTCAGAAGGAAAAATGTTTAAGTTAATGGACTTTTTTGTTTGCTTTTGTCTGACTTTAAAAATGAATTTCTTGGAACAACAAAATATAGAGAAGCACTCTCAGAGTGCTTAAGAGGTGGGTGCTCGTTTCAAACTGTATAAATTGCATGCAATCTCATTTTAATGCAGGTATATATTAATGTCAAATACGGTGGGAATAAAGATGACAACAAACACATCCATTTCTCGTACAGTTCATTTATAAATAACGGCATAAATTTGATGTATGACTCAGCATCGGGTCCAGGACTAAGCCCCAAGGAGTTTTTAAAGAACGTGTGAAGTGACAGCCTATTAAATCCCATCTATTTGAAGTTGACGAGGACTATAAATAAATATTTAAACTCGGCTTTCGAAAATTTCAGCTTAAAGCTTAAAGCTGCGCTGTGTTGTTAATAATTAATGACAGTGTAATGGCAGCTCAGTGTTCTTAACAGCTATCTCATAGCTGTTGTTTTTGCCGGTGCCTGCTCACGTTGGACCGAAACGGAAACGAGGCGAGACAACAAAATGTTGGTTAGTTTTAAGTGCCTAAATGAAACAATGGCCACGTACAAAGCGAAACAGCTGTTCCAATTTAACGCTCGAGCTGCGACCACAAGTTTCTTTTCCTTTGCGTATACAACGCGAATATCTGAGTGAATTATGCAGCGAGACTTTATTACCAGATATGATACATAAAAAATTTATGTAGAAAGTTGAGTTAGAAAAGTGCTTTTCGGACATTAAAACAAAACACAAATATCGAAAAGGTGATCGGACTTTCAATTATATAATTAATTTGTATCTCTTTTTAGACATTGTAATTTTATTAACTAGTTGTATTTTGTTTAATTTTTAATTTAATTTACGTTGATTTTTTGTGTGTTTTTGTGGAGCATGTTGTTCAACACGAACAAAAGTTAAATTTACTACTTCGATTACTCGATTATTTTAATGCCATTGTCTCCCAAACACACACACACATATGCACTTATATTAAGTACATAAAATGACAGTCTCTTTGACGTGAATTTTTCCATGCCTCATTCTAATCCATCTCAAGTGTCAATTCGTGCGTTCGTATCAAGCCAGTCAGCGATTTAATCGAGCGCCCTGTCGTCCTCCTGCTGATTGAGCACTTTTTTGGCAAATATTTCAGCTTGTCAATATACATATTAAAATTGGGTATAATGCTTTTGTGATAACGTGTGTAACAGACAGACAAAAGTATCTTCGATCTCATAGCTCACATATTGTCTTGGGCAACATCTTGGTCTTGAAATATTAAATCATTGATAACTTTCTGTGTTTTTTCCTTAAATCAAGAAATTTTAGACTTTTTGTAACAAATTTCGTGCTAACCGTATATAACCCTCAGTTAGGGTATATAATCAAACAAAGAAAAATCTTCGAAAAATTTCTTATAAATAATGCATGCGTCTTTTGTATATGTAGATTTAGTCTGAGGGGGTTCTTTGGGTTAATGTGCTGTCAATGGCTGCTGGGCCGCAAGTTTAAATGGCGTGCAATTGATTTTGCCACGCCCAGTTCAAGCACTTGATGGCAGGAAGGAAAAAAAAATAAGCGAAGGCAGCTTCTATGTTAATGTCGCTGCCAACACGCCGATGTTAATGCTAAGATGTCAGAGATTGCAGCCTTATATATACCAAGTACACGCTTACCCTTGTCTATACTTTGCCAATACAAACAACAGCTGACAAGTGGGCACAGAGTCCGTGGCAAGAGACAACCACCACGCCTCCAGCTCCAGCTCCAGCTCCAGCTTCAGCTCCAGCTCTGTCCTGCCTCAAACATGGACCCATTCAGAGTGATTTAGTGCTTGTGGTCAAGTGGGCCATGATTGACTTGGCTGCGCTAAAGGCCAAATGAAACGCACACAGAAAACTACGACAAGCTGGACAGACTTTAATGCAGGTTGGGCTTTAAGAAGTAATAAGCCAAATTACTTGCAAACCCAATTCAGTAAAATTATATTATACTTAATTGTTCTTAGTAGCAGAACAAATTGAATAAAATCATAAAATTCTCTGTTTACTGCCAATTTCAATTAGGATAAATTTAACTTTTGAATAAATTATTTTTATTTTTTTTATTGCAGATTTTTGAAAAACACAGCAACGTAACCAAAGTTGCGTTAACTTGCTTCTACGTAAAATTATTGTATTCCGTCCACCTCTAAATATCTAACAATGCAAAATTTTGTGGTTGTTTGAAAAGTATATCGCTAAATGCTTTAGTTTAGTTTGAAAAAGGTACAAAAGAGGTTTTTTTTTTAAATACTTATAACAGACAGAAAAAAGCTTATTGTCAAATATTTAAATATAACAAAAAAGTCATAATAAAATGAAATAAAGTAGATAAAGGCTTAGCAGGTATAAATACCTGCCAATTATATTATGACACTTTTTAAGAGGAAATGCTGGCTGCATACCAATATAAATGTGGTTAATTCGGTTTTCGGGTTGTTAATCTGGTTTCAGCATTTAAGAACCCAGACTAAAGTTGGAAACTCGGAATCAAACGATTTTAAGTAACAAACTTCAAAATTGGTTACTTTTTTAAATTATAAAGTAAGAGTGCTTATTAACGCTATATCTAAAGTCAAACATGAAAAACTTTAGGCTTAAATTGGCCATTCTATTAAAAATGGGTTGGTTTTAATATAAACAACAATCCAAGGCTTATTTATGATTTGGGATTGTTGCTCCCTAAAGACCCTGCATAATAATATACAATAAATAAAATTAAATTAATAAGCAAATGTTAAGATTTTTTTAATCAAATTCTTCTTTGTTTAGGCTGCCATTTAGGCAACTGATTGCGTTAAGACTTAGGCATGAATATGCTAATATCTATGTATAACTTTCTTGACTCTCTAGATTGCATATTTTATGCTCGAGCTTTTTTAACAAATTCAACACTTGCTCAGATTGAATTTATTTGCTGCAAGGAGTTTTTCAAGCCACGCAGCCAAATCCATGAGGTTACGTAAAGGGATTAGTGCGTGGATTGTGTGCGTGCCGAATGCGGTCACAGTTATAATTGAACAACACCTACATATGCCACGCCCATTGTGATTGCGAGCAAAACTCCTTCATAATCGCATGTTTGGCTGCACTAAGTGCAATTGCTTTGCGATTGATTTGCTTTCTTTGATAAGATTTAGCCGTTGCCAACATGCAAACAAACGGGCTAAGAACATGAAAGTAGCTGCAAGGAGCCGCGTAATTATTAAATATATTTGGGTTCTGGGCTTGGCCAGAATGTCGACGAAGTTACTCATTAAAAGGCGTCGTGGCAATCAAGAAACTTTTTGCGCTGCCCCAAAACTTGACTGTCAATTAGGGGTATGCGGCACACTTTGGGAGTCGCCAGCGCTTAAGTTGCTGTCAATGAGTTTTATTCTTTAACTGGCAGCTGTCGATTCCCCTGAGGAGCAGAAATTTAGCTGAGAGCCACTGTTGTTGTTGTTGTGCAGTTGTAGTTGTAAGTTGTTGCTGTCGCCAAGTCATTAATGAAATGTGGCTGAAGAGCTGGATTTTCGCATGCCTTTGGGAGGGCTTTTTAAATGCAATTGCTGCATGTCCTTGACATAATTTACAATTTCAATAACAGTTACTGCCGCCGGCTCCTGCCGTGCTGGCGCAATTTATTCTTGCGTATTATCCTTGCCAACAGGAGCACAACTCTCTACACAGTTAAGTCGCAGGACGCAATCATCAGCTACAACATCATCATTATCATCATCAGCATCAGCATCAGCATCAGCATGCTAGGGGGACATGCGCATTTGTCATCATTACAAATGGGTGGTGGCAGTTGGGCAAAGGAGCAAAAATTAGTGTGCGAGTTGCTGTGAGCATCCTGTGGCCAGGATATTTATGCGTGTGCAGCTCTGCCAGGGCAAAGGCACTTCAAGTGACACGCCCTGCCGCCTCTTTACTTTTGTCTCGCTTTGCTGTTGTTGCCACTGCTCATTATGGCTTAAAAAATGTTAAGCACGTCGACGCCGCTTTTTTTTTCGTATGGAAAGTGGTTGTGGAAGTGGAAGGTGACCGAATTCTCCTGGCCCACATCGAGTCGTGGCTCTTGAAGCAGGTCGCTTGGGTCCAACCAAGCCAAGTGCCCAGCAGCTAGCAAAGCCACTTGATAGTCAGCGTTGACATCTCATTATGGTTGACAGCGCTTTGCCTAAAACCGTCAACCGGGCGTATGTGTAATGTCTGAAGCCCGACTTCCGCCCACAAGCCTCCCAAAAAAGCCTGCGTGCTCATGTGTAAGCAAAATGGCTACAACGTGTATTATTTTTATGCGTCTTAGAGGACCAATTTTCGGTTGTGTGAATGTGAATGTTTCAGACCCTAGCTGGTCTCAATTTAAATTCATATGCATTTTTATTTTTGGGTCCAAGTCTATTTATATTGAATGCTTGAAAGATAGCTGAGCCAACAGTTAGAAACAAATACAATTTAATTTAATTTAATTCACAGTTATTTATTAAATCTGTAATGCTTTAAAAAAGTTTGTCATAAATCATTTTAATTTTTACACAACAGATTTTTAAGTTTCTTTCACACATTCAAAAAGGCAATAAATTATCAAGTATATCCCAGGGCTTTAAGGTAGATGCAGTGCAATTGTTGACTGTGCTGATCAAATAACAAGCAGCAACAGAACAATGCGCATTTGGATTGTAGGAAACCGCATGACCAGGACATTGGCAAGCCACCCACTTTCGATTGCCGGCGCATAATGCAGAGCAACCACGATGGCAACAACTACGGGAACAATTGTAAGCCAATTGTTTGGCTGCCATCGGTGCATAAAGGTGTTCTGGGTAGCGGCTGTCTCGGCTGCCTTATCCTGGCATGCCGGCGTGTGCGTTTCCTTCTTCTCAGTTTTTAATCCTGCATTGACATTGGCAGCGGCACAGTGGATCCCGGACTTATGCCTTGTCAGCTACACAAAGGCGAGGCGGATGCGAAGCCGACGATGCGATTTGTATTCCGATTCACCACCAGCAGCTATCGACGAGGAGACATAACTCAATCTTAGCAAAACCTATTGAAAACTCATTTGCAAGCAATTTGACCTGCTACGTTAAGTGCCCACAGAAAATTGTGGAAATTGAATTCGATGCCAAATGATGGACGCATATTACAGCTTTCACATTCACATTAATGTTACAATAACAGAAAACTAATATATATATATTTTAAATATAAAATGATTTTAATATGAAAAATCATGACCAAAAGTTCGTCATACTTGACAATCGATTAAGTTTTGATAAAAATATAAGAGTTTCAAATATTGCAGCTATGGATCTGACATATTCTCATGTCAAAGTATTTGTCAATTTTCGCATTATTTTTGTCTAAAAATTTTACTGTCTCAAAATCGGGTTTAATGTTATCTTTTAAGCTAATTGAGAACAGTTCTAACCATTAAAAATATAAATTCACAATTTTAAGCTTTACAAAGATTTTTTTCACCAAAAATTAAAAAAAAAAATTTTCTTAATAATACACACTTTTTAAATTTAGACACAATGTACATATATTACAAATTATGAAAAAATTTCATAAAACGTGGAAATCAGTTAAGTTTTGACTTAGTTGGGGTTATTTGAAATATGGGAACTATGAGTCTGAGAAAATTGTTGTAAATTTTGGCTTGACTTTTGACCAAAAATCATTTCAAAATAGGGTTTAATGTTGTTTTTTTTTAATGGTAATTGAAAATACAATCAATAAGTAATATAAATTCAAAATTTAAAATTTTGAAAAGTTTTTTTTTTTTAAATTAAGTAATTTTTAAATAAGTCTGTAAATCTTTATGAAGCTTTTCTTTTAAATTAATCAATTAATTTTAATATTCGTTAAACTCAGCCTTAAACTTCTGTTTTTCGTTAGCACATATTGGATTGGCATGCAATAAAACCTATTGACAAGGGACAGGCTGTAAAACTGTTGGACAGCAGCCATGGCGAACTGCAGATAATCCTGTTTTTCAGGGTTCCACTTGAGCCACTCACTTTTAAAATCTCGGCCAGCTCACTTGACTTTATGAGTCTTTGCAACCTCGTGTACGCACTTAAAAATCGTTGCCATTGGCAGCTGGAAAGTGAGTGTTAAAGAGCTGCCTGGCACTTGGCGCCCGAGTAGGGACCTGAAAGTATGAGGCAAGGAACCAACTGTATAAAAAGCTCAAATGTGTTGCGTTTTAAGCTTTATTGAGTTACCGTTGACACGACCACAGGATGAAAGTTAACATACTTAGTTGGAGATGTTGCCCCAATTGTAAACTCTAATTAACAACCACGTGTATGTTTCCTCCTCTCCTCTACCTTTCTCTCTCTCGCACTTAATTTACAGGACTCGCTTTGTGCGATACAGTCAACATTAAATATTTACCATGCGACTCAAAACTGTTGACAACTTTTGCATTTTACGTATTTTGCATATGAAATGTGTATGAAAAACTTAAACTTTATTATCAGCGTCAACATAATTGCACTCAACTCAAAGTAAATTATTTAATAACTCGCATGCATTACAAATAGAAATTTATTCGGTTAACGTTCTGAATGTAGGTTGCGAACCTGTTTTGATTATTTATGCGAGCCCAATTCGAGGCCAATCATTTAGTCAGGGACCTGAGCTGACCAGAAGCAATCATTGCCAAATAAAATCACTGAAGCGATATGGGCTGCCATGAGCCTTGGTCAAGTATCCTGGCTGCCCAGTCGGCCGCTTAAAAGCAAATAAAATTGTGCAGCAAAAATAACGAAAAAGGGTTGCCTAGCGAAAAACGAGTGAGTTGTGTTTGGGTCAAAGGGCTTAATAGGTACTTCTCTTGCTGCTGGGGATGAGGGTACAAATTCTGTGGTCTTTCCGTTGCCGAATATAAGCCTTTGCCAAAGCAACTTCTCAAATTTCGGTATGATTTAAGAGTCGATTTTATAAGTGCCTTGGCATTTTTTTATGATTATTTTAAATTTCAAAGAATTTTCTAATATTTTAAGAGCTTTCAGATGCAATATGCATGTAAATCTAAAAGTTTGTAGATTTAAATGTTGTTTAATACAATTTTTCCTGCCAATTTAGTTCCCTCAGTTTTGGAAATCATCAACATTTATTTTATTTTTTGAGTCCATAACTTTTAAAAAAGGATATACCAAAATTGTAACTCACATTTCCTGTTCCTAAAAAAAAAAAATAAAAATTAAATAAAGTTACTGTGAAACCCCTCCTAAAACAATCGAACATCTTATTAAATACCCGCATGACATCGCAGTTTGTCTATTTGTTTACATTTATAATGAAATTAGAAAGTTTAAAATAGTTTGCAATTTTTTGGCAACTTTATTGTGAATTCAGCACAAGTTGCAGCAAACTGAAAATAAGATTACGAAACTCATTCAACACCCAGTAGAGCTCCCAAATGAATGGTTCAATTGATGTGAACTAATCTGACAGGCTTGAAAAAGTTGCCAAATCGCTTCGTGATGGCTTTTGGGAGCGCAGATATTGTTAAGCCTTATTAACCCACAACCCTCCGTTCTTATGGCAAAACAAATTAATAGGGGTTTTTTCAAATTATTTTTTTTTTTTTGTGGTCTAGGTCAAATGCCGCAACTATGAATAGAAAGGCAAGAGATAAACAAATAAAAATAATATAAATATATAATTGAGTGCAGTCAACAATAAAACAGATTTCCGCTGGGTGGTTTTTTTTCGTATGCTTATAATTGGAACGGAATACAAAGAATACCAAATACATACATACATACACAAATACGTAATACATGGATTTTTACATACTTTTAGGGCACATAGCAATGACCCAAGGGCAGAGCAGGTCCACAATGTTGCCGAGTATTGATAGCATCTACAAAAAAAGTTTGTTGGCATGTCTCAACAGGATCTGCTTCCGCTCTCTCGCTCTCGCTACCGCTACCGCTTCCGTCTTCTTCTTCTTCTCTCGCTCATGTAGTTGATGGGCCGCTAAGTGAGCTGCTGAACTGCTGAGCTCGATGCCCTCCGAAGCTCGACTCTCGTTGTGGCCATAAACTTTTAAAGTTCGCAATTCAATTTCAATTTGCGCAACAAACGTGGACAGGAGTGTAGGAAATGGCAGGGCAATTGCATATCTGTATATGCTATACGTATATACAAATATCGTACAAATAGTAATAATAATAATAGCAGCAACTGCTGTGGCAGCTGCGGGCACTGCCATACCAAATCAAATTTCAAAACACGTACTCAAAGTGCAAGAACTGTAAGGACCAAACCTACGGGGGGCGGGGAGGGGAGTGGAGGAGCTGGTATCAGTTATAGAAATTGCTTGGGTTGGCCAATGCCATCAAAATCGTTGGCCAGCGCATAAATTTGATTTGTGTTGCACATAAAAACGGAAACAGCTCTAAAAATGAAATAGCTAAAACAAACAAGAAGAATTTGACGTGCGATGACCAAAGGTTGCCCCATTTATCTTAAGGTTTTTATATCTAACCAAAGCAAGCAATTTTATTCTTATTAAGTTTGCTGTGCGAAAGAAATAAGCGACGCTGATACCCAAATTAATTTAGAACATTTTTATGAAGCCGTTTAGCTAGGCGAAAATGTTAATAAAAAGTTAAACAAAATGGCGCAAAATGTATTCAAATATACGCTGACTAACTAGTGGTTGAGAAAAATTTGTTACAATGTAAAATCATAATATTATATTATCTTAGTTGAAGTAAATTTATTTATATATCTATTTTAAGCGAGATGGATAATGATATTTTTGGATGGTTTTAAAAATGTTTTATTTAAAATTATGATATTTTTAGACATTTTACAACGCATTTGTTAAAACTTCAAAAAAGTTCTATTAGCTGTATCTGTAAATGTGTCATAGATATTTTTGAACAATTTGAAGAGTTCAAACTTTTTGCGTGTATCTCTATAGCCTCAAGCAATTCCAAATACAAAGTTCCCACAAGTAGCACGACAGCTGGAAAACTGTTGCTTGTCTTCCAGTTAACAGTGACTAATAATATTTGCAGCATTTTGCCATTAGGCGTGTATGTTCTTTTAATACCCTGAACCCCGCTGAACTCGTGTAAAGGCATATAAAAAGCAGAAGGAGGCCTCTCCCATCCTTATAAAGAATATATAGACAGATCAAGTTTTCTTCAAATGGTCGATACCTATTCCCGTTTTCTAAAAATTGATAATTATCGAAACTATAAAAACTAGAGTCATTAAATTTAAAAAAAATACTCAGCTCAAAATTTTTTTAAATTCGCACATTTGTTGAAAAGATGAATAAAATAAGCAAGTATTTCTTGCTTTGTACCATTGCTTGTGCAATGTGTAAATTCGTGTACGTGTTCAGGGTATTTCCTAGTTAGTCACTCTCGACTAGAGCACGCTTACCTTGCTTAAAACTTATTTTGCGGGAATTCAATAAACACGCCAGCGAAAAGTTTACTGAGTGCTAAACAGGGCTGGGCATTCATTGTGTTGGGCACGCACCTTTGCACTGCCAATTGCAAGTGAGTGAAAAGTTTTACTTGACGGACTTTCCGCTGCTTTTGGGCAATGCATTTTAGTATGGCTGTGCCAAAAAAAAAATTGAATTGAAGAATTCTTAACTTTAAATTGAAATACAACATCTTTGTTAACGGCAGAGTCCTCTTCCTTGCCAGGTGCTTAATGAACGGTAACAATTTCGGAACGTAGCATTTGGGCGCACACAAAAGCTATAAAAAGAAAAGTTGCCTATAAAAAATATCACCTGCTGTGTTATTGTTTTTGTCTGCCTGCCATCTTCGTTACCTTTCATTTTGTTTCGGACATTTTCGTTGGACAGACGCTACGTAGGCAGTGCCTCAACTTAAATAAAAGTCACCGATGATTGCCATAATAATTTATCCGGGTTGCTGGCGAGCATCCGCTTTGGCAGCAGACAGGCCTTGGAATGAGAAAGTGTTTGGTAAATTGATAAAATATTGCTGATGCTGACAGCAGATGTATGGAGTATGAAGTATGCAATACGCGCATGATTGATGATGCAAATGCTACTCCTTCAGTGGCCTTCGCATTCAATTAGGTCGAGTACCAACGTCCCATGATCCTGATGACGAAAGCATTCTCTCTACTTAAATGTGAATATAATCACCTGCAGTTCATGAGTTTAAATGTACCGTTCTTTTGTGTATTATGTTTTATTCTGAATATCATCTCAACAGTTAATACCAAGGGTTTTCTTTGGACAGATAATTAATTTTTATTTATATTATATGTTTATTTATATTATACTAAACTTACCAAACAAAACTTTGCAAGCCAAAAGAAGAATGTTTCTGAATTATAAATCAAAAAATTTGATTTAACTCTTAACTCATTGAGAAAATGAAACTTAACTAATTAAACAAAGTCTTTTGGAGTTGGGTTAGGTTAAGGATTATCGAGTTTACGGGTTTTGTTAGATATTTAGAAGAGATTATTGGCAGTGAAAAATGCGGTAATAAAATTGTGTGCAGTTTTTGAGGCTTATCAAGGCCAATAAAAGTGGTGTATAAAATTTACTTATTCATCAATTCAGATAGATGTCATGAAAATGTGCAAAGAAGGCTTAAAAATACTGATGTTAACAATACACAGATAAAGTAGATGTCATGAAAATGTGCAAAGAAGGCTTAAAAAAACTGATGTTAACAATACACAGATAAAGTAGACAGTGAGACGGACAAATCCAATCCAAAATAAATGTTAAGAATAAGAATATACAAAGACTGTATAATTATTTAAAAATGTAAATGGTGTATTAAAGAATGTGTACGTAAAAATGTATAAATTTTCTTATTTTTGTAATCTTATATTATTCAGTCGTCCAACTTGAACATTAAATAAGTGCGTGTCTATCGCCCATATTCTTTGCTGATTCGATTGCTGAAACGCAAACAATTTTTTGGTTTCCCGCGAATCGATGGGAAAACAGAGCCCACACACCTCAAAGTACACAAACAACGAAGAGATATTCGCACGCCAATCGAGTTGCTTTTTAAATGAAATTTTTGACGTTGTTGGCCTTTTTTTATTCAATGCAAAAAAATAGGTAACGTCAAGTTTTTGGGGCTCGTGTGAAATTCATGTGGAAGGCGTTTCTGTTGCTGTTCTATTCGATCTCTATCGATGCTGAAGCTGGCAATCAAATAAATATGATGCCGGCGAGAGATGGCCGAAATAACAACAAAAGTACAATGTGGCTGATGATTGTAACAGCTTTCACTGTTCACCGTTAGTCGATTCGCTTTCATTAAGGTGGGCTGGGCGTGGGTTGCGGGTAACTGTGCTGGGCTTGGATTTCAATTTCCGCTGATTGAAGTTATCGTTGCGGCGCCAAATGACTTGCCAACCACCTGGACTTGAAGAGCTAAGCAATTCGAAATGAAGCCAGGTAAACTACGGAAACGATGGCAATTAAATTGAATGCAGAGACCATTACGGCTTAGAGTTTGTATAGAAACAGTTTTATAAAGTTCTTGGCCAACTGCTTATCGAGCTGATGGCGCTGCCAAAAAATTGTGGTGGCCAACTTTTGATAAGTTCTCGTAATTCGATTAGCAGCGTTTTAACCATAATTTATTTATGTTGGGCTTGTTATGCTGTCACTAATAAACTTTTAATTGAATTGCGAGCGGTAACTAAAACTGTAAAATTTGTTTGCCCTCAATCCTTTTGGCAAACAGCATTGCCACCCATCGTCGCCGCTTGGGCTATTTTCGTAATTTAACGACATCCCGTTATGGGAACATTTCAATTTCCTGTGTCCTATGTGAAAAATTGTTGCCAAATTCGAAACAAATTGCAAAAACGTCGAGCAGCCTTACTAAATGACAACAGCCAGGAAGTAAAGGATATCAGAATGCTGCCACGGCTTGTCTTCTCTGGGTCTGAGCACGGTTCGTTCGGGCTGCTGCCATCTACTGCTGCGGAGATAAAAACATTTTTGCCCAAAATATGCCCGCAAACCTCAACAGCATTTTTGACAACGACAGCACATCAGCGACTCGCGCAGAGAAGTAGATGAAAATCCACTTTTTCCCCACAACATCCACAACATAATAATGTATGTGTGTGTTGGTGTGTGTGTGTGTGTTGACAGGGTGTGTGCGGTGTGTGGTGTGCGCTGTGTCTGGCATTTAGCAGCATAGCAGAAAATCAATGTTAGCAGCAACAACAACAACAACAGCTAAAATTTACATTATGTTAAAGCAGCAGCTTGAATAAGGCGTCACCTCAAGGCTCGTGGAATTCGGTTTAGCTTCTTCTTGGCCGTCTGAGTCGCAGTTTAAATTTATAAGCTCGAAAATTGCAAGATAAAGAATTCTGATGCGCATTGTTCGCAGCGCCCGCTTTTATAGCAGCCAGTTGCCATAAATTATATGGCCGTGCAATAAAAGCCAAATCAATTTGAGCGTGAAATCGATTTTCGCTCTCTTTCCTTTTGTGCCGAACACAATCCAGTCTGGGCTCAATCAATAAATTCCCCGGCAGTTCCCGCGGCTCATCCGCCACTGCAACAGGTTATTGCTGTTTGTAGCGTTGGAAAACTTAATCTATGTCCCATGGACAGACATGGCAATGGTAATGGCCATGGTAACGGCATTGCAATCGCCACTCTAACCGATTAAGGGTGGCCAACAGCCCTGGCGCCAAAAACAACAAACGCCACGAATGAAGTGTGTGATTCCCAATCAAACTGAAAGTGGTCCAGGACTTCAATTAACAAGCGCTCTGCGCGTGCTTTCAAAACACTCGCCAAGCGAGAGTTATTCCAGTTCCAATAAATGCAACGTTTTTAATTGTTTTCGTTTAATTTAGAAGCATATTTAATCTATATTTATGTGTTTATATTAATATTGTTATTTAAAATATTATCAAACACACATTTATAAGCTTTGGCTATGTTTGTAGAATTTTGCCTTTTTTGTAACTTATGTTCATTTTTAAAACCTTTCACAAAATGAAGAGTATATTAGATTCAAGACCTTCTGCTTATGCCCAATTGAAGTTGGCTTTAGTCCGTAATCTGTCAGAAATATTTTCAGTATTAAGAACAATATCACCTAATAATGCCAACTTCAACTTACTGTATATATATAAAATGTATTTATCTAATTTTACATCTGAGGGAGATTCTATCAAATCTATTTACATCGCTTAGTTTTAAAAATCATATATATATAATTTTTTTATTTATCTATTTTTTGTTTTGCAAGTTAATTTTTTACTTTTATTGCTGCTTATTTAATTTTGACGATTGACTTTAATTTTTGTCGGATAATTTTCGTTGAATTTAGTCACATGGGAAATTAAGTGGTTGGCGGCGCTCTACCTAAAAGCCACTTTGTGTTTCTGATTGGAACTGGAAGTTTTCAGTTTTTAACGAACGAATACAACTTTTGTTGCCAAACTTTAAGGGGTTGGTCGGTTGGCGCTGCTGTGTCAAAAACGCAATTTGCGGTGGGTTCTAGGTTCAAGCCACGGATAGAAGCAACATTTTATATTATACATTTTTTTTTGCTGCTGTAAACGAGTATTGGTTACTGTAAAAATAAAATTATGGAAATCATATTTTCTTTGATTAGCTAGACAAGTTAGTCAGTGACTAGATAGTAAATATCACTTGCATATCTACAACTCTTTTTACCCTACTGCTCAAGGATGCCTCAGTTTTGTGTAATATCTGCGGCAAGTTTGCTGCAAGCTTGCAGCTCTTGCTGCTTGCTTATTTTAAATTGCGCATCAATGACAACGAGCGACAACGAGAACAGCCTTGTCCGGCAGAGAGCTTATTATGTTTGCCGTCTTTTCACATCTGGCGTTGACAATGCAATTTCCGCCCAACAGCAAAGTACACACGGAAAAAGAAGGTGAACCCAAAAGTGGCCTGGAAATGTTGCTCGAGCTGAAGACACACCCAGTTGAACTCGTTTTAGTTTTTCCCTTGAATGTCGTTTGGTTGCCTGCCATTTGCTTAGTTTTGCGGCAACTTCCGGAGCGAGCACTTGTTGTTCATACGGAAATCAGCAATTAAAGATTCAGCGAGGCAGATGCTCGGCCCTAAAAACTTGACAGTTGAGAGTCCGTCGAGGCTGATTAATAAAGCTCCAGTGGGGGGCACATGTTGCAGCTGTTGCTGGAACTGTCTGGAGATTGCTTTGTTCTTGCATTTGGTGCAATTTTAATTGCATTATGCCTGTGGAAATTGCAGCCCTGTTGCGACCAGGCACACAAGTTTTAATTGATGTCACAGCTGATGCACTTTCCGTCCAGCCAGAACTCTTGCCTGGCTCTGACGGCAAGGCAAATGCAGGTCCCAGAGTCTCCAGCAACTTGACAATTTCTCGTTACTTGCTTTGGCTTCCTTTGCTTTGTATTTTCTCTAGGCACATCCTTTGGGCCGTGCTGCCGCAGGACAACAATGGCAGCATTAAAAAAAGAAATGCTTTAATTGCATCGCGCTTCGATAAACTTTAAATGACATTTTAAATGACATCATTAAAAACCGTTAAGTGTTGGACGCCTGCTGACCAGGCCAGAAACAAACGATTTACATTTAATTATTTTGCATATACACATCATTTATATATATATAGATGTCTCAAATATGTCATTAACATTCCTGTGTTTGCGTCGTAATAATTAATCGCATTTCGGAATAAATTCAAATTAAAGCATCAAAATGAAACGATTTAGCGCAGATTTTAAATAAACAGCAAACAATGAAAACAACAATCGATAATTCGCTCAAGTCGGCAAAAATCCGCCTACGTAGCGACTCTTGGGAGTGAAGGGCTCTCGAATTGCGTGCCGTATCAAATCAAGCACATTCAAAGTTATCTTTCAGGCCATATCACTTGCTCCAGAAGCTGAAACTTTTTGGTTGGCCCAAGAAGAGAGATGAGGTGAGGGCTCAGATCCGCAGCAGTATTCGCTTTCTGTGGTTTTTTGGCAAGCATATTTGGCTGCTTAAGAAGACTAGAAATGCAAACAAAAATGCTTTTGGTATTTTATGAAACTGCAAACTAACCACAAAACTGTGGACAGAACAAGCCCGTGTAAAGGTAATAAAGTTAACTGTGTATAAATTAATATCGCACCATAAATATGGGAAACTAAAAACAATTATGTTTACGTAATGAACAGAAAATTCCCATTTAATAATTGTGAATGAATTTCCGGCTACAATAATATATTTCAGCACAGAGGTATCAATTATCTGATATATACATAATTGTGTGCATATTAGAAACTGAGGACATATATCATTTTATTTTTAATTAACCAATTAAATAATTTTCATTGTCCCAGATTAAAATATATGCTGGCTTCCTGGGATATTGAAAATCATAAATAATTTACGCTTTAATTAATTGGCGCACTACAGTTTAAGAAATTATATAGTAATTACCAATCTGTAGAGCTAATCAGCAATCACAAATGTAAACAATTGTTAACCATAAGAATGCGCAGCTGGTCAGCTCATTTAATGTGTATTTGTATTTATTGAATATTAATGGCAAAATGGTTTGCTTGCATGCTCTACTATCGACCTTTTATTGCCAAGACGTCACTGACAGTCAAAGAGCGTGTTATTGTCATCGTCGAATTACGTTTTTGGTGCAGCCAACAAAATCAATAAACACAATTTGGTTCGCATCAATCGGCCGCACAATACTCTGTGTTCAGTGAAACTGAATTTGTATATGTTTTCATATAGTAAGAAATATCGATTTTTGAGAACTGGTTTAATTTGGTGTGTTTATTTTTAAATAAAATAAAAAAAATAATATATTTTTATCTGATTAGAATAAATAAATACCAGAAAAAAATCGAAAAAGTGCTAATGTTAAAAGCCAATATACTCCTTTTCAATTTGTGAACACTGCATGAAATCGAAACGAAAAAAATGAGCAGTGCTCACCTGCACACCTCAGACAGCGGCCAATGTCAATCGACGACCTTGCTCACAATGCCAGTCCACATACACACACACACACATATACACGCTCACACACAGAAACATGACACGCATTGAAATCAAGACAATGAAAAATACGACACTGACAATCGCCACAAAATGGTTGAAAAAATAACAATTTGACATGTTGCATCCTTTCAATCAAGCGGCTGTTTGTGTGTTTTTCCTTATTTTTTTATTATTTTTTTTTTTATTTTTGGTTTTTGGTAACCAGACACTTGTTGGCCTTATTTTACGTTGGCGAATGTTTGCCAAATTTTTGTGTGTTCTCTTTTGGTATTTGGGGAGTACTCACCGATTGTGTAGGTGGCGCCATCTACAGTGAATGTGGCCGCTTTGCATTTGTTGAAAAAACGTGACGCAAAGTCCAATGCAGAGTTTTTCAGACTCGAGGACACGCGACGTATGGGCGAATCAGGACAGGATGTGGCTGCCACCGGCTGCCGCGTGGCAGGTGGCATCGCCTGCTCCAGATTTACCGCACTGGTAGTCACCGTGTTCGCTCCGCTTAGCCGCGCAGTTAGCACAGCTGTGGCTAGGGGTGCAGCAGCAGCTGTTACTGGAACGGGATCTGGAGTAGCAACAGCAGCAGACGCAGCAGCTGCAACAGTTGAGGTAACTGGCGTGGCAGCACCAGGCGCCAGACGGCGTGGCGCATTCGACAGATTGGACATGTTGCACGCGCGATTTTTTTTTTGATTTATGCTCGCCTGCGCACTTGAAAATCATTCCATGATGATGGCGTACATTTCGCCCGATTTCTTAAGTTTGTTACGCACACTAGCACTGAGAATTGAAATTGGCTTTTAACACATGGCCCGCAAGCAACCCAACCAAAGCCAATTAACTGCCAGCTTTCCCAATTGAGAGCCCGATGAAATTCAATTTAGCTAACACGAGGTGGGTCTTTCAATTTTTAATGTGTGTACATAGTAATTAATTATTTACAGCCTGCAAGAATTATACAAAATAATACATAATTTATTTAAGCTAATTCTGGTTCCCAAGTTAGTCCAATTAAGCAAATCTAATTTTAGAATTTTCTAGCGATATAATCAAAAAATGGAAAGAATTAAAAAGTTTTAGTTTTCTAATAGATAAGAAATACTTGGATATGGATATAAATTCGAAGAAATATGATAAATACATTTTTTTTTTCATTTTTTGGTAACGGATATGATATGATTAAATTGGCTTTTGTGTGTAAATTTATTTTCCACAATTTAATTTTACCATGTATACACATTTTCATTGAAAACAAAAAAAGTTACAATTTTGTTAGTGCTTGGAAATTGAAAGCACCTCCTGTCTCTATTAGCTGCAGTTTCAAATTGCTTTACCGAAAAATTTAAGCGTAATTGAAATTACAACAACCATCAACCTAAGCCCCAAAAAAATGTTGCGCACATAAAGAGCTCAGTTTGTAGATGATGATGATTGCGCTCAATAAAAACATTATTATCCGGACTACACGCAGAGTTTACAGAGCAGGTGGGATGTTGCTGGTAGACAGGACTGTCTGTGTCAGGAGTGTGGCAATAATGAAATTGTTAGTGCTGGTGCTGGGCCGACATATGCCTCACTCTAAATGCGACGAATTAAAGTAAATTGCTAAATTGTACACAAGTACACAGAGAGATATGTATATGAAAATAAACATATATATATATAAATATATATATATTTGTATATAGATAGGCAACCACAGCTGCATAAAACAGACAATGAGTGGCTGATTGTTCAAGTATCTATTGTTGTTGTTGTTGTTCCTGCTGCTGGTGCTTTTGTGGTTGCCTATCGTCAACGTATTGTGATAATGGCATTCAAATGTATACATTAAGTTCTGACACGGCCTGAGCACCAGTTCTGGTTGTGTTTTTGTTTTGGCCGTCGCGCTTATCGCGCAAGGCGGAAGGCGTCAAAAATTGCCACATAAAAATGTTAAAATGCCGCAAATGCTTAGGAAAAAGGCCAAAAGCCTATAAAAATAAATGTGCGTAAGAACTTAGAGAGCCGTCTACAGCTTCTAGCCTAATAAATGCCCTATTCTAGAGACTTGGTTGGATTTATGCTGTGGATTAGATTTCTTCTTGAATAACTTCTTTTATCAGCAAAGGTTTCTACCTAAGCCATTTATTTATTCAACAAATAATTATATATAATAAAATACATAAAGACTCAAACACCATTATTTTTTATAATTAACTAATTAAAATTAAATACAAATTTTGTTTGATGGCCAAATAATAATTTGTACTGATGATTCTAATAATAAAAATAATAAAAAAATAAAATGAATTTGAGAAAGAATTGCGTCAGCTGCGAATTTAAATGTGTTTTTTTTTTTATAATTATATATATATTTATTGTTTTGCAAGGCATCGATGCCTTATGAACAATACGTATCATTAGGTTAAAAAATGTCACCGGGTTTTTAGTTGATTGTTACTAGAAAACTATAAAAAAAAAACTTTTAAATAATATGTGTGCTTTTAATTTAAATTACGCAGCCATCATGGCGGATACTTTATATATGTGCAGAATACACAATTCTGCGAAAAGTGTTGCATACTTTGTAGCGTTGAAAAATAAAATGAATGCAACACACGCAAAACAAAGGCGGCGAGTGCTCATTCGATGCCAATCATTCTGCATTTATTACATTCACACATTCAATCAACTTTTTTATTTAGTTGCAAAAATATTTAGACAATGTCACGTAACAGACACCCCCTCCACCCTCTCATTTCTGGTCTATCCTGTCGCAGACTGCGGACTGTCCTTATCAGTCTTTAGATGTCGTGCAACTTGTCGCTGCCTTTCATATGAACGTATCTGGGCGTGAGAGTGTCAACACCTTGCATCTGAAGAATTGTGTGTGTTTCAGCATGTGTGTGTCTGTGTGAGTGTGCGTGTGTTCAAGTTTGTTTCGCATGTCGATACGGTAAGGGAGCACGCAAAATAATGTAGCGCAAAGTCAACTTGGCTATTATGGATTTTTTTTGTTGCTATTCATGTTTTTTTTTTTTTTTGTAATTTTTGTTGCCTCTTTGCTTTGAGCATTTGCCCGCTCGTGTTATTTTATTCATTATACCATAAAAGGTCTGCGTTGGGCGCCTTGTAGTTCAAAGATTGAGCTCTTTGAATTTCAGAATGCCAACGCATTGTGCAATACTAATTAATGTTCTTTGCAGTTAAATTGCAAGGATCAGTGAGTTGGATAAGCATTCTAGCTTTCATTTGGTAAATTAATTTCAAATTATTTAGGTTGCAGCACCAGCTCCCAAGGTCACTTCATACTAGCGTTTTAGAGCTACATAAAAGCATTGAATGATAAACAAAAAAAAAAAAAAAAAAAAAAAAATTTAAAAACAAAACCCAGAGAATGCAGAATATTTTAAGCACCTCAGTGATGCAGACTGCTGCCTTTGATTTACGTTGAAAATAATCAACTCAGCTGGAAACATTTGTCCGTGCCCTGAAACTGCTACGGGTATCTGTATCCAAAAGTCTGGCAGATTTGAGCCAATGGACAAGGGTTTAAGCAAAGGCAAATTGCTGAGCCGTTTAGGCCAGGCAACAGCCAAAAATACATACATATGTATATATATATATATATATATATATATATATATATATGTGTATAAAAATATAAACTTTGCGGCTTAAGTGTTGGGGAGCAAATAACAACAATAACAACAGTTGGCTGCTCTTTTCCCAAAGTTTTACACACAACAACATTCAACAGTTTCCCTTTTTGATTGTAATAAATAAATTAAAAAATAAATTAGGAAAACAGTTGGCATACAAATATGGCTTGAATACCTATTTTAATTAAGTTGCTTAAGTGACAAGTGTAGCCTAACGAAATAACGGTTTAAGGATGCGTCTGAAATTTTGCTGGCTTGTGTAATTTTTGAATTTTTATTATGCTTCCATTGCCATTGCGCTTGCCAGCCAAAAAAGATTGCCCTGTTAGATTGACTAAGCAAAAAGGGTCAAGTCAGACTATTTGGCAGCAGGGGGGGTTGCTGGGCAGGTTAGACTGCTTGATTTGAACTGCCACGCCCTGGCTGTATAAAAAATGACGACAGCATGCGTTGCGGCTGACGCCTAAGGGCGCTGCGGGCGCTGAGCGGGGGGTTGGGGCTTTGGGGCCTTAACGTGCCCGCCATATCATCATTGGGCCAAAGTGTTAATCCGCTTTTATTTTTGTTTGTTAGCCTGTAACAGAAATTGCCGTTGGGTTTTTGGGTCTGGGTCAGGTGATTGTTGGGCATTTCCGGGGTGTGTCTGGCAACATGCCGCGTTGCGTGCTGTCCGTGTGTCTGTGTGTGTGTGCGTAAGGTGTTGTCAGACCCGTTTGACTGCTCTTCTCAGATTTATAGCTGCCTTTGTCGCATTGTTGTTTTTGCTGCTGTTTAAGTTATTTGTTCGGGTTACGTAATTGTAATTTAAATGTGTTTAATGTAATTTTAGTTGTCCGTCTGTCTGCCTGTCAATTAATCCCTCATTTCGGACGTGTCTCGATTACAGCTCTGCTTGCAAAAACTCTGATATTTACTGTGCCTGGACGTGCGCCTAATTGTCGAGCATCGGCGTTTAACTCTTAATTTATTAGTGCTCGTTGGAACCGAGATGAAAGCGATGCTAAAAACAAAATTGTTGAGCAAATATTTGTAATTAGCATTAATTTCAATTCACTTTATTTGGGCAACAGGTTCACGAATTCGACAGTTATGCTGGTGTAGAGCAACAAGTTGGCTTGGACTTGGGGCCATTCGTTGAGTTTATTTTGACCTAATAACACATGCACGAAATTACTTAATTGTTTCCAAAAACTTTACACTCGCACACTTTGTCTGAATCATCACACACACACACACGCACACACAAATGCACATACACAAGACGAGAACATCGCGTGGCGAAACGAGCCGAGGCGTCAATGGTATGAATTTTCCTGGCTTCCTGTTGCCTGCGCTGGCTACCTTCCGGCAAACGTGTTGCCAATCAACTGGCAGCAACAGCAGCAAACAGCAAATCATTTCGTTGGCTCCACGTCCTGCAAGAGAGTGGAAGCTCCCAAGAGCCACAGTGCATCAATCAAAGCTGACAAAAGCTCGCTGCCAGAGAGGCCTAAAAAAGAGCGCGCTTAAGAGAGCCAAAATTGCTCATCTGCTGGCAATGAAATCAAAGACCTTGAACAGTCAATCCGAAGCGTGTTTATCAGCCAGCCAACAACAAATGCAACAGCGACAATTATTCGAATTGCCTGGACAAAGATTTAAAGCAATTTTGTGGTTTTAGCAGTAACTTAGCTTATTAGCAAAAAAAAAACTAAATTTGTATATATTTGCTCTAGAAGAATATTTATAGGCTGTTATCGTTTGCATTCCATTGAAAATAAGTTAACTATTGATTTACGGTTTCCTTTGGCTGTTATCTTCAGCAACAGCTGATTGGACAGCGCTCTCTTTGAATCAAAAGCTTTTCACCACAAAAGCACGCGTCTGTGCGTAACTAGCTGCTGCTAGCTGACGCCGGATGGCGCTAGTGTACAAAAATACATTTATGAATGTTAAATAAGGTATGTTTATTCTAGTAATGATGTTATCAAATTTTAATAAAATGTGCATATACTAAATAAATTTTTGAATATTTTCACTGTAAGCAAAATGCTCTATTTGGTTAAACTAATATTAATGCAAAAACAACAAGCACATGCCACCAAAATATTTAAAACAAAGAACTTAGCATGTTACGGCAGTACCCGAATCACATCACAATAAACATAAGCAGTTCACTTGGATTATTGGCTGCCAAAATATATGGCACGCCAAATCTCAGCGCCTCGTCTCACTTTGGCAAGATATATTGACAAATGCTCGAAGCAATGGCAGACGAGCCTTGCGTAATTTATAACGCCACAACGGCACTCCGACGTGCCTGACAGAAAACCAGCTGACGATGGAGGTGCCCTTGCCCCCATTCGGTGTTCCATCTACCACCACAGATGCTGCAGGTGTTTAGTTATTTATGCCTTGTCACACATACCACATCACACTTCTTATTACTTGTTCGGGCTCTCTTTTGAAATGGTTAAAACAAGGAATTCGTGCTGCGTGTGTCTGCGAATGTGAATGCGAATGCGAATGTGAACAGGAGCCAAGCGCTCGTAAAGGATTTGACCCCAATCCAAATGGTTTTACACGTACTTCGGGGCAAGTGAATAGAAATTCCAGACAAACAAATGCGCATTTAAAAACATTTATGCATTACTTTTATTGCGCTCCATTTAAACCTGAGCGTAAGTCAATTTTCGCTAAACAGCTGAGAAAGACTAATTGAAAAATATTGACATGAAAAATTGTTCAACGTTCAATTTGACGCGTTTGGTTATAGATGGGAAAGCGTAGAAAAAGTAGATTATTATAAAATTGTATTGCAAGTAAATGTAAATCAATTTTAGTTATGTGAGAAAAATTCAAAATTTTGTAGTATTTTTTTTTTTAATACATTTTCTTAGATATATAGAGTCTTGCACAATTTGAGTCTGATATAATGTTATTAATATTCTAGTTTCTTTAAAAAAGTTTAAAAATAGGCAAGCTACTGTTGCGTACTAAATTTATAAACTCGCCCAAAACCATATTTAATAAGTTTCATAAGAAAAAAAGTAAATAAAAATTAAACTATGTAATAACATTTATCTCACTTAAGTACCGCTTCAATTTGGAGAATAGTTGATTGTGGTGCATTAATTTAACATTTCGTCTCGTCTAGCTAGGTGGTAGTTAAGAAACCCATATATCTCACATGCCCGATATACACACACACTCACACACACACACACACACACACACACACAAATACACACATATGTGGGCAATAAGTTCAAGTCTGTATCTGATATACTTGCGTACTGTGTTTTCTGCAGACTATCGCGCCATTTGAATAATGCGCGCACATTTGGCATTTTATTATATCATCAGGCATTTTGCTGATGTGCTTCAGCTCCACCCGCGCTTGACTAAAACGACTTTAACAGCAGCAATAAGAGCATCTTTTGCTCGCTCTCCTTATGAAATTAAACTGCGATTTGCATTCTGCGCTGCTGCCTTTTATTTGCCTTCACAAAAAATATTCCCATTCATTCGTCTCATTTTGCAGTTGCTTTCACTTGGCCACGCCCTTTCGTCTATTAAACTTCTACTTCCTTCTTTTTTTCATTCTTTTGGTTGGCGACACTAAAGAGCTGTATAAAAGTTGCCTCTAATTGCCACATGAAAAACTTTTTCATTGTTGCTGCCATAAAAAACTTGCTCCAACCTTTAAATCAAAATGTTAAGTATACGCAGTGTGTGTGACGTGAATTGACATTGCCTAGAAAAGAGGCTTATCGGACAGGTCCATTTGAGATGTTCTCACATTTGTTTGCGCACGTTTGCTAATGTCGGTTGTGGCTTCAAATTTAGCTATTCTTGATGCTGTTATGTTAAATGCTCCTTCGGACGCCTATTTTGCCTTGGCCTTTTCAAGTATTCGCCGCATGTTCCCAACAATGCATTGAAATTTTGATTGCAACCATTAAAATGCAAGCTTGACGTTTGCCAAGAGGGCAGAACAACAACAACTAAAACGAGATCATAATGAGCATAGCACGCAGTCGTCCTGCAATGGGCAAGGTCAGTCAAGGACGATTTACAAATGTTGCTGTTATTGTTATTGTTGTTGGCTTGGAACGCACTTCTATTTTTTTCTTATAAAAATTCACACAATAGGAGAGCAGAAAAGCATCCCCAACGGCGACAGCAACAGCAATTAGAGCTACGAAAAATACAACGAAAATTTCTATGCCAGTTTCACAACAAATTAAGGAATAGCTGTTGTATAAAATGCCGCATTAAAAGCAAGCAGGTTACCTACTATTCTTAAATTACGAAACCATAATCAATTTAAATTTAACATTTTAACAAGGTTTAAATAAGCAAATGCAACTGAGCAAAAAACTCTTATCGACTCTCACGTCGGGCGCCAAGTATAATGAATAAATTTCATTGCTTTTATACTAGATACAATTTATAAATAATAAACATTTAAGAATGGCAACAGACTTTTAAATAAAATAATCAATAATACGAATTCGTTGTCAGGCATAAAATATTATCGAGGCTGTGGCTAGTGCTTAAAATTGGACTTTGGCTGCCGGCAATAGCCTCGATTTGAAGTGCCTCCTCAGTATTAAGAGTCTCGACATGAACTAATTTTATATATGCAAGCCAAATATTGATTTGCTGTAATTGTTGTGCTGATTTGGCCAACTGAATGTGTTTTATATACAAGCGTTTGCCAGTTATTGTTGCACAGAATTAATATAACATTTTTGGGCTATTTATTGACCACTCATTATGTGAGCGGCCCTGTTTATGGTCCAGCAAATGACCCGCACAGATGGCGGCTTCCCTTGCGGCAACTAAAATGGGGAAGGAGCTGCTGCATTGGTTATTAGCAATAATAACTTATTACACAATTTGTCGCTTATGGTTATTTCGCGTACAAATTAACGGAAATTATGCAACGATAATGTTGTATAACTGTTAGTTGTGCAGAAATTGCAGTTATTATATAGTAAATATCATAAAATGTATTTTATTTAATATAGAATTATGCATAGCTTAAATTCATTCCTTTCTGTTTTAAGCCTACACATTTAACGCAAACTTAATACAAATTTAAAACAGCTGCTAATTACGAGAGATTGTGTTTTATTTTTTTTTACACAATTGAGCCAATCCAAATTAACACAGAGTAAAACCTACAACAATGCTTATGATTAACTATGCGTTAAGATTCATTTCCTGTACGTGTAAGTCCAATTCGAAAAAAAGACGGCAAAAAATTCCATAAAACTGTGCAATTTTTTGCTCAACATTCTCACACGTATTTGGCAATGGCAAATATATATATTTCTTATTTATAACATAATTCGATATAATACAAGAGCGAGTAACGGGAACATGCAGAAGAATGGAAGCCAGCACATAATGGACATCGTAAAACCTGAATCAGCTTTTGGGCCTACAATTCGTGGCCACATTGCGTATGGGCCATTGCCAGCAGCAAATATTATAACTGACCGCAACCAGCAATAACAACAATAACAACAATAAGGACACGTTAACAGCGATAGGGCGATGAGGCAGACAGCGAGGCAAATTCCACACTCTCACACACACACACACACACACACACAAAAGCCGAACAGCGAAACGCACTTTGCTCAGTGAGGCATTAACATCTGTTGTCTGCTCGCTCCCCCCCCCCCCCTGCCCCTACCCATGCCCCTATCAAATTGTCAATTTAATATGTGTGTATCTGCCGTTTGGGCATAGCACCGATTTATTAAGGTACCCGTATGTCAGCAGCATGAAGTAGAACTTGACCAATTCGATACTTGTAATGGCTAATGGATTTAGTGAATATGCCAACTTAAATCCACATAGTCAGTAGCTACTAACTTGTCTTATAGCAATGCTGTGACTGACTGAGACGTATGTCAAATTAAATGTTATATCAAAAGTCAAGACAAACACATTTTTAAAATAATTTGAGCATGAGTTTCTTTAAATATATCTATTATTTGCAGCTGATTATTGTATGAACTTTATTGTTATTTAAAGATCAGACTCTAAGTTTAGTTATTCAGCTGGACTTTTCTCAATGACATTGAGCCAAATGCCACTTTATTGCCCCCTTCAGCTGCCTGCGCCTATTTCAAGACAATTCTCAGTTGTCTCATTTTAAAAACTTCGGAAGCTGCTGTTGCTGCCCTCGACATGTAAAGGACCTCAGCTGCTTGCTCTTTGATGTTGTTGAGCCTTGAGCCTTGAGTTTATGTAAAGCGTTCGTCTTTAAATATGCTAATAATTTTTGGCGCTGCCTTATTAAATTTCTACGGCAACCAATCCCCTCTACTCCCCAGCCCGTCACCCAAAATGACATAACTTATTTAGCGTCTCACTAGCAGCGTGCAAATTAACAGAAGCCCCGGCTGGAGTTGGGAATTGAGCCGTTTCCTGCAGCGGCATACCAGCATCCAGCATCCAGCTGACTTTTTACGGCCGTCAGATTTGAAATTTGCTGCGTGCTGTGAATTTTCGTTGCCTTTTTATGCGCTTAAAGCTCAAAATCTTGTCATTAAATTGACATTCACAGGAAAAAAAAATGTTATTTAATTGAAGGCAAACAGTAAAAAACAGAAATATAAAAATACAATGTAATATGTAGAGCTGATTTATTTCTATAAATAAGCTTTGACGCAGTTCTAAAAAGTTGAATACAGTGTTTCTTTACAAGATTATTTATTTTTTGGTTTAAACTAGGTAAACATTGGGAAATTTTTACTAACTAAAGAGAACAAATAAGTAAAGTGGCAAAATCTTTAATATGAACTAAAAATTAAATTTAAAATAAATACAAATATTATTTGGTTAAAGGATATCATTAGAACTAATAGTATCCAATACACCCGTTATAATTTTGTGAACAGAGTGTAAAATCATATTTTAATGAATTATGTAGCAAATGCCAGTAAATCTGCATTATTATAAATGTATGTTCAAATATATTCATTCCAGCTAGCATTAATATTAATTTTGAAATTCTTTTGCATATTTGTGTATTGGAATTTGACAAGTCAATAATTAACCTGCTCATAAATAGCGTAATAAATATTTAGTCTTAACAGGACAAATGTTTAATAACAAGTATTTATAAATTTGTAAGCAGTTATTCAACTCTTCAATTAAATTATTTCAATGACAAACTGTGCTATAAATCGTGCCAAAAACGTATTTTCCATTTTGGTAAACACCTTGGGCTTAACAAAATTCAATCAAACAAGTAAGATTGCTCTAGTCGGGACCTCCCGACTAGGAGATACCCTGAACCCAGCATTTAACACATACACACAAACTCTCGGCACTTAATAAGT